>JAKCPI010029093.1:0-23976 GCA_023213315.1 Euborellia annulipes | reverse complement strand
TCGGTGCGGAGATATTTATTTCTCCTCTTTGGCATAAAGTCGACAGACACACTTATCTAAATTTTAATCGAACTGCCATGGATTCAAACCCACATCTTTTGAGGGAAGATTAAAAATTTTTTTCTAATTTTACTCATTCCTTTTAATTATTAAATTCTTTCTTCTCAGTTAAAGAACTAACAATTTTGTGTTAAAATGAAATAAAAAGTATTAGAGAGTCTCTTGCCAACAAATAACTCTCTCTTCACCTTGAGATTTTTTGAAAATATTTAACTTAACGAATATTATATATTGTATCTGGTAAAAAGATGCAGAATCAAAAGTAAACATCTTAGGGCCGAGTTTTTTTGGAGGTCAGGCGTAGGTTGAGCAGAAAACAAGCGGAATCCCACCCAGGATTAGCATCATACAAAATATACTTGCTTGGCTGATGTTTCCTTTATTTTCTCAGCTTGAATATTGTTGTGTATGGTATAAAATAATGAAGCAACAGTTGCACTCACTTTCATTATTTTGTTTTAGATCTAACGGATGATCAATTGTTATTAAAGGAACAAATATGTCATAAACTTCTTTTCCTTGTCTCCAAACTTAAAGCTGGAGCTTGTAGAATGCGAGGTAAATTTTAATATTTTTAAATTAATTGAGTGGTGAAATTTAGAGAAATTTTCTTTTTTTTTTTTTAGGTCTTTTCTTAAATGAATTAGCATTAACTATTGAAGAACGAGCTCGGCGTCTTATAGAACAGAATATTGATAATAGTAAGGTAAAGTATCCATTGTCGAAAAATTCATTAGTTACCAAGTTAACATTTTTTATATCTGTCCATTTTATTTTTATTTAAATTCATTGGTAGTTAATTTAAATTAGACTAATGGAGAAAAATTTCAATTGAATTGGCTTCCAATAATTTGAAATAAATAAGGATGGGGTATGGTCTTAGAAGTCTACCGAAAAACAAATTAGAAGTATTAGGAATCATGCATGGTTCTGTTTAAATTTTTACCCCCCCCCTCCTCTTCTTCCTTGTTCCTGTTGAAAAGGCCAAGAGATAGAATTTATTTATCACACCTCCCACAATGATGATTAATAAACGATTTAATTTAAATTTCTTATTTTCCTAAAAGAATTTCCATGAATTCTGATATTTTCCTTATATGATATGATAAGCCTACTTCTCTTTTGTAATTGGTTTTTATAAATTCAAAAATATTTCCTTCTTTATTTGACTTGTTCCCTTGAATTGGGATGCAACTTTTGATGTCACAAGACGGCATAAGAAAGTCTTAGCTTGGATAACTCGTTGTCGTTATTCCCATACTCACCAGGTGTGAGCTCGTGAATGAGGCAATATTCAAAATAAATAGAAAATGGAATACCCCTAATGTTTAATTTTAAATAAGAGAAGTTTAATTTATATCCAACATTTCAAGATGTAAATTAATTTATAGCAGAATATTTTAATTTAAGCATATAATTCAGTTCAGGATGATTTTGAATTTATTTTGATTTAACTCAAAGCAACCTTTTTTTTTAAAATGATTTATGACTTTTTCTCTGTCATCTCCTCGATGTTCTGACTTTATCTTTGGCCTGGTCGTGATGACATTTTAATAGTTTCATTCACTGTGATTTTCTTGTTTTTTCAGCTGACTAAAGAGGCTCAAGCATACCGAAAGGAAGCCATCTCTATTTTGCATTTTCCCTTTAACAAATATATCAAAGTGTAAAATTATTCCATTCGCTAGTGACAAGGGCGGATACAAGGGGGGGGGGGGGGGGTAAAGGGGGTAATTACCCCCTGAGATCTGAAAAAATACTTTTTTTTCGAAAAAAAAAATGTATTTTTAATGTAAAATTTTAAAAAATTAATAAATCTTAAAAATTTGATTTGTATTTATATTCTGGCAAACAAGTACAAAATGCGCCTTTAAATTACCGAAATTAAAGAAAAATAGTGTGCTGTGCGACCAGTCACTCCAAATTACCCCCCCGAGAAACACCTCTGGATCCCCACTGGTTAGTGAAGATAATTTCAAGAACAAGGATAGTGTTAATTAAATTCATTTCAACGGACCCATCATTTAATTATCCGAGACAGTGGCGGATCCAGAGGTGTTTCTCGGGGGGGGGGTAATCTGGAGTGACTGGTAGCACAGCACACATTTTTTTTCTTAAAATTTCGGTAATTTAAAAGCGCCTTCTGTACTTGTTTGCCAGAATATAAATACAAATCAATTTTTAAGTATTAATTTTTAAAATTTTACATTAAAAATACAGTTTTTTTTTTAAAAAAAGTATTTTTTTCAAATCTCAGGGGGATAATTACCTCCTTTACCCCCGCCCCCTGTATCTGCCCTTGATCCGAGTTATGTACTGTGATTTTTTTAAAATCACATCACACACTTCCCCCAGAAGATGAGCTTTGTATGTTTTTATTAGTAAAGTTACTTTATTTCAATTCCTATTAGTTTTAAAAAAAATAAAAATTAGGGTATAATAGTAAAATAGGAAAAAAAGCTAGAATTTTCAATTTGTGATTTTATTTTTCTTTAGAGAACTCCTTGGCCTCCAAATAGAATAGACTTGGCTATTAGTAGACTTGAAGTTATAATTTAGGGACCAATAAATATCCTAAAATATTCTATTCTCTTCAGGTCAGTATAAATTATTTTAAAAATTCACTCATAATTATAAACTTGAATGTAAGCTAAATTAATATCAAACTTTTATATTAATAAAATTTTCAATTAAAATAAAAATTTGTAGAAAAAAAATTATTTTTATTTTTAAAATAATCCTGTACAAATAAGTTTTTATTTTTTAGTCAAGGACAGTGGCGTCATTTGGGGGGGGGGGCAGGGGTGGCATTTGCCCCCCCCCCAAGGGCTCTGATTTTTATAAAATTTTATATTATTCTAAATAAAATACTTCAAAATACATCTACAAATATACAAATTGTACAAAATTAAACAATAAACTAAATTAAAAATGTTTTGGCCAAATTTGAGTACCCGTTTGTAAGTAAATTTTAAGAAAAAAAAATGTTTGCCCCCCCCCAAGAAAAAATTTGCCCCCCTAAGAAAAAGTTGAAATGACGCCACTGGTCAAGGAATTATTATCCGTTTCAAAAATAAGGAAGCGCTTGTTAGAGCTCACTTTCTCTCTCCTTAGAGCAGATTTCTCAACCGTTTGAAGTTCACGGCCATGGGCGTAACTAGAGAATTTTGCTGGGGGGCGCATGAGACCAGCTATCCTCCGGTGGGCCTGGAAAGCCCCATATTTTCTCAATTTTTCTTGTGGCTTTCTGGGGGGGCGCCCCCGGCACCCCCTAGTTACGCCCATGTTCACAGCACCCTTGGGAATAACATTAAACAACAAAAAAAAAAAAAAAAAAAACAATTTGCAACCAAAAAACAATTTTAATAACATTCATTATAATTTATTTATCACATCCATTCACACATACATAGACTTTTATTTATTAATTTTTTTTTATAAATTATATTCTAAAGTTTTATTTTGTAGATTATTTGGTCCACAAGAATAAAAATAATAAAATGATTGTCATCTTGTAAAAAAAAAAAATTATGAAAATATTTCTTTTTGTTTTATTAATAAATAAATAAGTAAAAAATACGGTTTTAGGCGCAATGAGGGAATTTGTCCAGAATATATGAGGCCTTCAGCGCCAGAACGGCCTAACCCACATTTCACTTTTTTTGTTTTACGCCTTAGTATCTATTAAATCATGAATTCCAGAGTAGTACATGTGCTGAAATCCAACGATAAATTAAATAAACGTTTTAATAATATATATTAATATATTATTTATAGTTTTTTTTTAAATGAAATATTTTTTAATAAAATTTTTTTCTTATGAACGTAAGCAAGTAAAATTATATTTTTTTCCTTTTATCTAATATTTATTATTTAAGATTCAGGTCATTTTGAGAAAAATCCTGCTCGGGGATCAAACCCGAGATTTTCGAAATGACAGTTAATTTATTTAATTTAATGGGTGGGAGTGAAGGTCTCGGATTCCATCCTGGAGCAGAGCTCTTTATTGAATATGAGATTGTTTATACAAATATATTTGATATTTCACACTTTATTTTATTTTTTTGTATAATAAAATGTTTTCAGATTTCAGGACTAGACACTGGGACCCAGGTATATTTTGAAATTTGAACTTGAATTAAAATGTAAAATGTCGTTAAAAAAGTCAATGATTCTAAAGCATTAAAAATATTTCTTCCTGCGCCCCGATGCTCTCTTAATTTTATTTTTGACATAATAAATTGTATTATTCTATATAGCCTCTTTATTTTTGTATTTTTGGTATAGGCCTATAATTACTCATACTTACATTACTCATAAATATATGAATAATAGGCCTACGAATCAGAGCGGCTTGGACCAATTTGACCACAAATATTAATTATTGATATTACAGGACGTTTTAGATAATATTTTTTCATAGATTTTTTTGTATAGATATTTATCAATTTTAGTATTTAAGATTTGCAAAAATTAGTTCGGTTATTTGAAAGTAGAAAACATGTTCATCAGTAGCGTAACTAGGTGGGGGCGAAGGGGGGCGCTTGCCCCCTCCGCCCCAGGCGCTTCAAGCCTTTGGCGCCCCTCGAACCGACATAGGCGCCCTAGGGTATCTAAAATATAGCCCATGGACGGTGATTTTATCATATTCTTTCAATAGATTGTCCAAAAAATTGATAGATTTCTTTAAAATTATATTACAACTTAAAAAATGGCGCCCTAGTTGAGCTTCGCCCCCTCCGCCCTCAAAGGCTAGTTACGCCGCTGATGTTCATTTCTAGGGAAATTTTTGTAACAACTAAATAGGCGTAATTTGGCTTTGGAGCAAATAATGGAAAAATCCAAGTGGTTTGGCTAATTTGGTTTCCTACCTTTCAAAAACAAAACTAAAAATATACAAAAAAATGTTATATTTAAAACAACTATGGTAAAAATGTAATAAAATTACATTACTTTTATTTTATATAGATAATTATAAAAATTTATAGGAATTGTAAAAGTAGTGGCGGATCAAGGAAAGATTGACATTTTTGCATATATTAATGTAAAGTTTATTGATTACTTTTAGGTATATTTTAGAATTCACTTTAATTTTCTTGGTCTCTTTAATTATCAAAAAAGATTTTAGAAAAATTAGATCCGCCAATGAATTAGAGATATGTTGCTTTTATCAATATTTATTTATCTTTGGAAAATTCAAATTTGAAATGGTCCCAGAAATATTTAAACTAATAGTTTTACTATAGAATGCCATTTACTAAAGAAAAACCAAAGATGGCGGGCAGTGAAAAATATCTGCATTTGCAGCTGTATCTAAAGAAGGATCTCTCTGAAAAAAGAGATTCTGAAATATTTTTCGTTTTTATTTTCCAATTTTGAATATCTTGTTAGTGAAAATTATTAGAAATTGTTAAAAATTAGTTTACCGCACTGGTTATCATCACACATCTCTTCCCTTTTAATCCTCTTTCTCGCACTCTTGTAAATAAATTTATTATATGTTAATTAAGAAATGCAAACTTGAATGAATAAAGCAGTATATAGCATTCTTTTACCTATTGTTCTATAACAATAAGCATGCGTACAATGTACATATTAATACATGGAGCTAATCGTTCACATACACCGCGAGAAAAACACAAAAATCATCTCAATATATTTTTATAAAATAAATGCGAATACAATTTTTTTTTTTTTCAATTTCAAAAAATAACTTTATTATATAAATCTTTTAGTTATGTACAATTTAATAAATAAATAATAAGTCTTTATATTTATCATAGAAATTATACAATTGTATAAAAAAAATAGAGTTTTATCTTTTTGGTTTAATATTCTTATAATAGAATGAGTAAAATAGGCCATCGAGATAGAAGAAGAAAGTCTTAATACTGATTTGTCCAACGCTAATGCTGGCTTAGAAATATGGAGTTAATCCACGGAATTTTGTTCAGGTTCGACGACTTCAAGAAAAGCTTGAAAATAATGCGTTAGATAAGTTCTTGGTTTGTTATTGCTATTTGACTCTTTCTCCGAATTTTTCTTTAAATTTGGCCATGGGATTAACTTTAGTACGAGAACATAGTAGACGGGAATACCTAAAAAAAATCGTAATTAATAAAGTTTAAAGTAGAGGGTAAATGACATCTTTATTTTACTAATAATTAAAGGATTCAGAGCAAAAGTGGACCAAGACAAAAAAAAAAAATATTGTCTTAATCGTTATTTGAGGGTAGAGAATTTTATATATTTATTCGATATTCGATGATGTAGATAAGTGTAAATCGGTATACATATAACAGGAATTAAATGTATATAGTAGGCTATAACTTTGAAACAATTAAAAGAAGAACTTTGCGTACTTTGGCTCAGAATCTTTCATTTGAGATTAGAGGAATAGAAGGTGAGTAGGGGGAATGAAGAATATTTTCGCGATTTGTACAAGATATTAATATTCAATGAATAATCTCAATTCAGGCCAGACAAGTCATAGATACAGTATGTTTAACAATTTTGTGAGTGTGCCTTTTATAAGGGGGTCAAAGAAAAAATCTTGATTTTTGTTTGATTTTTTTGCATGAAGAAATGATTTAAAAATAAGATTTTTGCATTAAAAAAGACAAATCGAAAACCACTTGAAAATATTTTATACAAAACACAACCAGCAAACAAAGAGGGAAAGTAAGGGTAATTAGGTAGTTAGGGTAATATTAAATCTAAATATGAAATTGAAATTTTATTTTTGATTAATTTAAATTTTATTTTTGAGTTTATTAATTATAGCTCTGGTGGTTAATATACTGTAATTTTAATAAAATAGAATTGTTTTTGAAATTTTTATTATTTGCCCCCGCAAGAGCAGATAACTAAAACAGCAGGTCTGAGTAGCGGTTGCCTATCATCAGGGCGAAATTGAATTTTACTAGGCTGACCTTTCGCACGGTCTGAAGCCTGTCGAAAATATACCTAGAAGGGAAGAGACTGACATGCAAAGAACAGAAGTACTGCTAGTCCCAGCTAGGGTAGCTCGTGGTCGCCATCCACGTACCCACAAGATGTGGGTCCCTGAGCTGCATTTTTTTTTTTTTTTTTCTTAAACAAATTTTTCTAATAAACAAACAAGAATTCTGATTATGAAAATGTGATATCGGAAGAAATAAAACTTCACTGAGAATGGTCAGGCCGAAATATTTGTAAAATTCTAATAAAATTATAGTTATTTTCAGCGTTATTTTTATTTAAGAAAATTTTTTATTTTCTCTATCTTAACTTTACACTCAAACACTCTCTACAACGAAATCCCTGGTCTTGTGTGTGCGTATGATGCCTGACGCACACTGGAACAAACAATTGGTCTGTTATGGTCAAAAGGAATTGAGGCAAATGTCAGCGAACGAAATATTTCTATCTTCGACGAAATGTCTGGTCGTATCATGTTTGTTTCGAAGGCGTCAGGCTTTATTCTCATTTTAATATTATTTTCAGTATTATCTCATTAATAATATAAAAAAGATGTCGATGAGGATATGAGATGGGTGGTAGGGTGGGTCGTTATGCTACTTTTTTCGGAACGAAATGAATATCCTGGCAAAAAGTCGCCCACCCTGACATTGCATGGACATTTTTTTTTTTTTTCAAATCGGACAATACCTTCTATGATGTTTACCTCAAAGTTTCGAAATTTCGACTGAAAATCTCAAAATGTCATTAAGTTTAGTTGAGTTATAAAGCGACCATATTTTTGGATAACGAGATGTCACTTGGGATGAAAACTGACAATCTAGCCTCAATATGCCAGTTATATGTCCCTGGAAGGGATGCTTCTTCTGGGCTCCCCTGGGGCCGAAAATGGGGCATAATTCAGAACAAATAAGCGCCCAGAGGAGGCATCCTGGCCCCAGGGGCAAATAACTGGCATATTGAGGCTAGAATGTCAGATTTCACAAGTCTTTCAAAAATATGGTCGCTTTATAACCCAACTAAACTTAATGACAATTTTGAGATTTTCAGTCGAAATTTCAAAACTTTGAGGTAAAAATTCTCACAGAAGATATTGTCCAATTTGAAAAAAAATTTATTAATATATGCTTAAAGTCCATGTGGGTGGGCCACTTTTGCCGGGTATTGCATTTCAGCTCCGAAAAAAGTGGCAAAATGACCCACCAGGTGGATGGTGTACAAGCTCAAAGAGAGGAGAATTGAGGTTGTTGAATTTGATAAGCCTTTTAATATTACCTAAACCTGTGATTGCAATCCCAATAAGAGCGTTGATAGGTTGTTCCCATGCAGAGACGATCACTATAAATAAACTTGTAGCTAAAAACAGAAGTGGAAGAACTAATGGTACTCTAATTGGTCGATAAATATTCGGCTGTGTCTTTCGAAGTACTAAAAGACCGAGCACACAAGCTGCCATCGAGAGCCAAAGGACTAGCGAGAAGTAATTGATTAAGCCGAAGACGTTTTTTGCCGGCCACAGCAACATCAAAAGGGACATGAAACACTGCAATACAAAAAGTAAATAACTACATTATACTATGCAATTTATGAGAATTATTAACTATTAAAATCGTTCAAAAAATTTTAGGGAGGTTTCAAAAAATAATAATTATTCTAAATTTTTTTTTAATAAAATTTTTATAAAAATTTATGAAAAATTACAGCATAGTCTGATTTTATTACAGAATAGTTTTAAGTTTTTTAGCAAAACAATTTTTTTAGTTGAAAAACAAAAATTATAAGATTTTTCACTAAAAATATTAAAAAACAAGTTTAATTAAATTATTATCTAATAATAGATAAATAAATAACAGGAGGTTAAGTTTCAAAAGGTTTTTATTTTTGCTTTCGACGTTAATACGTCATCGTCAGAGCTATGGCACAAACTGACAAACTATTACATTTATTAACAATCCGATTTGTAATTGTTAATAAATAGTATAGTAATAAGTATTGTCAGTTTGTGTCATAGCAATGACGATGCCGTATTAAAGTCGAAATGCGCATAAGCAAATTTTAATTAGTGCTCGGCCGTACAACGGACCTATCCCATTTGATTGGGATTTGTCCGGCCGAACATGAATACAATTTCCATTTGTTTCTTGTATTTAGATCAATAAAAGTGAAATAATTATATTCAATTTTACATTAAATTTATTTAAAATACTTGAATACATTTCCATTTATTCATTTCTATAGGAAAAGTTTCAAAGGTTTTTTTTTTTAGATTTCCTTCAAGATATAAAAAAAGTATCAAAAAACAATGAAGAAAGAAAAAAATAAAAGCAAGAGTGGTGAAATGAAGAATCATGAGGCCGTTTTCAAGTGAACATTTATGTATTGTAAAAATAATGTTTTTATAACTAATGAAAATTGAAATTATTTAAATCAAAAAAAGGGAAATCTGAGAATAATTCGGATGAAAATCGGTTCCAGTGGACAGCTAGGCTAAAGCAGAATTGTCAAATTGCTTGCCCTGAAGATGAGTGCGACTAGCGCTCGAAACGTCGGCGACAGAACATAACGTTTTTTATTTTACCTGGCTGCTGTCTCCCGGGAAGGCTCCCGTCCCCTCCTAATTTAAATATCTACAGCCATCAAACTCAACAATTTACTATTCATAAATAATCTTTGAAAAATGAAATAATAGCAAATTATTTTACTAGGATTGTTTATTTACCGTGAATAAAAGAGCCGGAACAGGAGTGCATCTTCGAATGTGCAAATATGATAAGAGAGCTGGTAGATGTCCAGCTCGCCCACCGGCTTGAAATAGACGAGCTGAAGTAAAGAGGATTCCATTAACGCCACCGAAAGTTGAGAGCGCTACGGCCACAGGAACCATCCAAGTCACAGGCCCGAAGAGACGGTCTCCAAAAGTCTAAACAAAAAGAAATACATTTCTCATTAAAGATGCCGAAAAAAATAATAATCTTATTAACTTTTTCTTAAATCTACGATTAAATGTTTTTTCCTCCGTTAATGATCCATTCTTCTATGTATGTACAGTGAGCGCCACAATTAAGTCCCCGCCTGATATCTTTAGCCTTAAGTATATGGTGTGGAATATGGTAAATGGTGAAATAATTTTAAATTTGAAAAGGCAAAATAAAATCATCTGTACCAGATTTTACGTTTTACCTTTTCGGTCATTAAAATTATTTCACTTTACACCATATACTATAGCATATACTTAAGTCTAAAGCTATCAAGGAACTTAATTGTGGCGCTCACTGTACTCAAATATTTTTTCAGAAACCTCTGTAAAATTTGGCAAATTTTGCCTTCTATTTCTGACAAATGATTCTTTTGGATAACAAATGGCTTAAATAGGACCCCAAATATATAGGCCTATATTATTAATATAACGGTTATCGTCAAAGTCTTATAAGGCCAAAGTTGCCGAAAAGACTGTGAGTGTGAGTGTGGTGTTTAAAAAAAAAAGTTTATAGAAATAACTTACAACAGCAACGGCAGGAGTAGCTAGGAGATCTTCGCCGGGGACGACAGCCATATAAGCCAAATTAGCTAAAAGATAGACTCCTGTCACCACTGGCATCGCAATCCAAATCGCTCGAGGCAAATTCCTAGAAAAGTTTTGGTACTATTAATTAGGGTGCAACAAGATTTTCAGCCGGAACCGTATTGGCTCAACCTTAGTTTCGGCCGAAACCGTAACCGAAACCGAACTTGTATTTCCCTATAAAAAAATTTATATTTTTTTTTTTGATTTTTCCCCTCCGGAAAATCATTTTACCTTTTTTAGGGAGACAAAAATTTTTTCTCCTTCAAGTGCAAATCATTTGACCTTTTTTAAGACTCAAGTTTCGGCTACTTTTGGCCGAAACTGGCCGAAACCGAATATTCGTCGGTTCCTACTATTAATTAATGATTATTAATCTTTAAGTAGCGTATTCTTGAGTTGGGATGTTCCTCAAAATTTTGGCTCCTAGCCCCCTCCGAAATCCTAACTATCGACGACGACGAGCCACTCATCTAAAAGTCTTATTTATCTTCAGTAACCCTAATAACGGCATTTAAATGTATTTTATAATGGACTAAAATAAAAAAATCTGGTGCGACAGTCACACCAGATTTTTTTGTGTCGACATGTATTTAGTTTCCGACAGTACGGTTCATTCGATTTTCAAAATGTAAAATTTATAAATTTGAGAAAATATTTATATTTTGTTACCATGGCAACCATCTTCTCCTATCTTTTCTATGGAGTACAGAGTAAAGTAGTCTCTTCAGAAGATTTCAATGACAAAATGAGAATATACATTTGAAAGAGAATCTAAAAAATAATTGATTTTTGAATTTAAAAAAAAATCGTTGGAGCGAATTTTGAGAAAATCGAAAAAAAAAATAAAAGTTTCACTTTAAAAAAACTGAAAAATGACATCAGTAAAGTACTAATACTCTTTGGTCGATTTTGTTCAAAAGCTTCGTGTCACGTCCCATGTGGGTGCCTAACTTAAATATAAAATTTCAATTTCCTAGCTCTTTTCGTTCTTGAGATATTTTGTTCACAGACACACAGGCAGACCATGTCGCGAAAATCACTTTTTGGATTCAGGGGACCTCAAAACGTGTATATCAGTCAAAATCTCGACATCGAATTTTTGACATGAATCCAATACCGTACTTTCTCTTTCTATATATATTAACATATATATGGGTAAGAGAAAGTAACAATTGCAAAAGAATGACTAATTTTATCTCCATGTTAAAAAATTTTATTTTATGAATTCTCTTTGTTGTCAATATATTTATCAGTAAAAAAAAAAGTACAAGATAAGAAATATATTGGTTAAATATTTGACTAAAAGCCCGATCATATCCAAAAATGAGCAGTTCGTGAGATATGAGGATGCAACACAATCTCTATCTATCCATTCACCTCTAGCGATGAACTTGACAAAATCAGAGATAAGCGCCGAGCTCCTCTGATAATTAGTTTCTATACAGCCAACAGCTGAGAGTTAATTCAATTGACAGATACATGTCGTTTCCCTGGCAACGGCTCCAGCGCAGCCTCGGCATTAATTGGTTTTTATTAAGGTAGTTGCTACGAGCAGCAACATCTCAATTAAAAAGAATATTATTCAAGCAATTAGATGAAATGGAAGGCAATTAAAGCCGAGTGACAAGTTTATTGATCCGCCTAGAGCCCTTTTATCTTTGCAAGTGATAAGAATTAACCTTAATTACGAGTGACTATCAAATTTGAAAATTGTATTCTATTAATACATGATCCAGTTTTTTCGTGTATGTAGATTTTACACCTAAAACTCAGATGACTTTTAAGGAAAAGACCGAAGAATGAATTTATTTTATTTCTTCTCTTTCCTGTATTTCATCTAAATGTTTTTCCTGGTCTAGTCTTTTTACTTTCTCTTACCTCTGTATTTTGATTAAAGTTCTTTATTTTATTTGTAAAAATTACAAAGTTTCGGCCACTCATTCTGTGGCCTTCTTCAGATACAATTCAACTAAGATTACAAAGGTTGTTACATCTGTGATCTCAACTGAATTGAAATTGTCAATTGTCACTTGAGATTGTCACAGATGTCATTGTCACAGATGTAACAACCTTTGTAATCTTAGCTGAATTGTAAAATTCAGAAACAGAATGAGTGGCCGAAACGTTGTAATTTTTACAAATAAACCACAGTTAAACCGAAAATCAAATTCTTTTACTAATGAGAAAATATTTATATTTTGTTACTATGGCAACAATTTCTCCTATCTTTCCTATGAAGTACAAGAGTAAAGAGTGCTTCAAAAGATTTCAAGGGCAAAATGAAAATATACATTTTAAAGAGCATCTAAAAAATAATTGATTTATTAAATTTAAACAAAACCGTTGGAGCGAATTTTGAGAAAATCGAAAAAAAAAAACTGAAAAAGAAAATCAGTAAAGTACTAGTACTTTTTGGGGAACTTAAATATAAAATTTGAATCTTCTAGCTCTTTTAGTTCTTGAGATATTTTGTTCACCGACAGACACACTTATCGCGAAAACCTCTTTTGGACTCAGGGGACCTCAAAACGTGTATATCCATTAAAATCTCGACATCGAATTTTTGACATAGAATCCAATACTTTCCTTCTATAAAGACCTATATGTTACATGTATACGTAGGTAAGAGAAAGTAAAAATTGACAGATCTACTATGATGTTTGCAATTTTCTAAAATTTTAATAAATTAATGTAATTAATACAAAACACAATTTATAGCTAGGGTAGAAAAATGAGTCATAATCACTTTTCACCAGCTCTGAAGATGGTTCAAACACGGAACCGAAACGTCAGCTGTGTGGTTTAAATAAATACAGAAAAAAAATTTTAGTTCCGTCTCTCATTTTCCTCTTAAGAATAATGTAATTTAGGTTTGAGATAATGACAAAATTCAAGAATGGATTCGGATCTCAGGCAGTCCGATTTATATATCAAATGGTATAAATAAATATGTCTGGGCTCCAATATACAGTATATCTTACAGTAAATATTAAGTATCATCTAAAGTCTAAATGGCCTAAGATGCCGAAAAAACTTAATAAAAAAAATGTATATTTAATACTTTTGTAATTTATGGATTAATTTATTATTAGCAAATACCGATAGTAGGTCAAGGTAGATAATCGATATTTTTAATAATTTATAAAACAATTTTAGACAGGCCAAGGACAGCAAGTGATGAATTTCAATGTAAATATAATTAAATAAAAGTCTTTCAAGAAGAATCCAAGATTATAATAAAATTTGAAAAATGTCATCAAATGGCATGTTTCTGGATTATACAGGGACAGGTGGCTGGTCCTGTTGCCTTTATCAGCATCTCTTAACAATAAATGATTCGATATTAAGCGTAAATTATCGATAGACGACATACATAAGAAAAATCCGGAGATTAAAATATTTCGACCCAGGCAGTACAAAAATATGATTTGATAGAAGGCCCGTGTTAAAATTATTTTCAAACGTTTCTACAAAATAAAATGATGTGAAAGTTGTCCTGGTGTTTAAATTCAATTTCTGGATAAATGATTCTTCTAATTTTCAAAATGAGGAGGCGATTAATTTGAATTAGGAATCGACCGAATTTTCGGTTTCGGCCAGTTTCGGTCAAAAATCCTGTTTCGGCCATGGTTTCGGTTTCGGCCAAAAACCAGTGGAAACTTTCGGCTGACCGAAACATGACTTTGAAAATATGGGATGAGACTCGCACGCAAAAAAAAAAAGGACAAATGATTTGCACGTGAGGGAGAAAAAAATTTTCCGCAAGGCGGGAAAGGGGCAGGAAAAAAATTTTCCGCCATGAAAAAAAAGGGACGGAAAAAATTTTGCGTTCCTAAAAAAAATGTAAGGAAGGGGAAAAATTTCCCGCCCGGTGGCAAAGGAGCGGAAAAAATGAGGGGAAAAAATTTTCTGCACGACGGAAAAGAGGAAAAAATTTCGTTTTGCTAAGGAAAAGGCAGAGGGAATAATAAAATTTAAAAAAAAAGGGTAAAATGATATGAATTTTGTATAGGAAATACAAGTTTCGGTTTCGGCCGAAAATCTTGTTTCGGTCGGACCATAATTTGAATAAAAATTTTGTAATAGACTTATTAAAAAGTAATTAATTTAAATATAGTGTAAAACGGCGGTTTTTTTTTTTATTATTAACGAGTTTGGCACAGTAATTTCTCTCCAATTGGACTTGTATACTTCTTAACAAGATAAATTTCTTATTAAAATATTTTTTTCTTCACTAAAACATTTTGATTTATTTTTCAAAATGTTTATTCATTTCTAAACATATTTGAACAATGGCTTCATTTAGGACGGGGGATAGGGTGGAGACTCCCACTATGGTTTCCGATTTCTTTTTAATTTTATCTTATCTCCCCTCTCTCTCCCCCCCCTCCTCCTTCTCAAAAGCTGAAATGACACCAATGTATTTGAAAGTTTTGAAATTAAGTAATTATAAAAAAATTTATATACTTATAAGGATCTTGTAATTCTTCTGTCACGAAATTGAGATAATTCCATCCCCCAAAAGCGAAGAGTCCAGAATAACAAGCGAGTGCGATGGAGCCCGCAGTCGGAGGTCGTTCAGCAGGTTCCGTGATAAGTTCAGTATGACCTTAACAAAAAAAAAATACTTTTTGTTTACAAATACATTTGTTTTTAATGAATTATAGAGATTTTAATGAAAATTTATTATTATATTTAATCCAAAGAGTTCATCGACCAACAATCGGGAAAAATATTATTACTCTTTAAAATGTGATTATTTATTTATTTAAAGCTAAAAATTTAATCCTCTGAGATAAAGAGAAATTTTCCAACAAAATATTAAAGAGAGTGTTCCTACTTTAAGCAACCGAGAATTGTTTGTATTTGTGAGTTTCGTGTCGAATTGACTTCGTTTGGTGAAAGTTTTATCTCATCTTCGAGAAATATCATTTCTACAATGATTTGATTTGAAATGGACCATCTCAAGTGCTTCATTCTCCTTTAGTAAAGACTTTTAGAAGATGTTGACTTGAAATAAAAAGAAAAAAATTCGAAAATTTTCGTCAATTTAAATCGGAAATATCAATAATAAGGAAAATATTGTTAGATAATCAAATATTTATATATAAATGGGTAAATTTTGAGCTTTGGAATCATATTTGAAAAATATTTATAAACATGTAGATAATAAATATTATGTTTCAATCTTCCTTAAAAAAAAAAAGAGTTCGGAGTAATAGAAAGTTGTGTAATAGATTTTTGTGCCGGTATTTTTTTGTTTATAATAGTATATTAACTAGGGGTGTTCGATTATGGAAAAAATAATCGATTATCGATTATGGAAAAATAATCGATTATTCCGATTAATCGATAATAGATTGGGTTCGGGCCGATAAAAAATAAGTCCGGACAGACGAAAAAATAATCGATTATACCTTTTTTCTCTGGGAAATGTTTGCCCCCTGCGGAAAATTTTTTCCTTCCGGAAAATCTTTTGCCTTCCTTTAATAAATCCGATCTTTTCAAACGCATTTTCCCCAAAAATAATCGATCTGTTTTCCCAATAATTATTTTTTTATAATCGATTATTTTTTAAGAAAATAATCGGAGAATAATCGATTAATTGACCATCTGACTGCTGAGGTCATTTAGAGTTTCACTTAATATAATATTTATAAATAAAATACTGATTGCAGTGGCTTCGATTGGAGGGGGGGGGTGGAAGATCTCTGATTTTTTTTTTTTTTTTTTTTTTTTTTTTATTTGAGGGAAAAGCCTAAATTACGGCATAAAAACCCTCAATAGCCTACAAAAAAAAAACATTCCCCGGTTATTTACCCCTGGTGCATCGTGCACGGAGGCACGCACCAAACCCAAGTACCGGTATCTAGCTCTAGAGCCATCAGCCTGGTGTTCCCTATGTTGGGAGTGAGAGGCCCTTCACCTCTCACTCCCCAAAAAATCAGCCCCTTTCGGGACTGGTCTCCTCTCCCAATCTCCAAAAATCCCTCTGATTTTTTAAAAATTTAATTATTCTTAAATAAAATATTTCAAAATATATCTACGAGTATTTAAACTGTACAAAATTAAACAATTAATTTAAAAAATATATTTGGGCCAAATTTGAGTACCTATTTGTAACTAAATTAAAAAAAAAAGTTTCCCCCCCCCCCAATAAAAAGTTGAAATGACGCCACTGACTTAACGCTACAGAAGAAAGTTCAACACGTTTATTTACAGTAAAGGGAAAGGGAAAAAGTCATCCCTGGCTCGGGTAATTTGTGGTCGCTATTGACCGACTCATAAAATGTGAGGGGAATTAAAAATAAATACGACAGTAACATACCTATTGAAATATAAATAATTCCAGAAATAACGATAGCAGCTAACGCTAATATTTTTGCTGCAGTGAATACTTGCTGAATTCGCATGGCCCATCGAACACTGAGACAGTTTACGGCAGTCAGAACAGCTGAAAACATAAATAACGTATAAACATATAAATTGTAATGTCTTTTTTTTTTATTAATTTTACTCTTTGATTATCAGTAGGGTATAAATATATTTGGTACAAATTGCCAGCATCCTAATACCATGACCCAGGGGCCATTAAATAACTTAAACAACTAACTACTTACTAATATCTTTATTATATTTTTCTTTAAAAAATATAGAATAAATATTAAAGCATTAGAATTTCGAGAAGGAAATTAGCAATTCATGTTCCCAAGGGGTTAGAAACAAAATCTTTATTTATGTCATCCCTTTTAAAGCAAGGACGGAGTATTTTT
Source organism: Euborellia annulipes (assembly GCA_023213315.1). Classification (NCBI taxonomy): domain Eukaryota; kingdom Metazoa; phylum Arthropoda; class Insecta; order Dermaptera; family Anisolabididae; genus Euborellia; species Euborellia annulipes. Next base: position 6,618 of record JAKCPI010029093.1, on the reverse strand, counting down.
CAGAGCCATTTCAATTTTAAATGTCTTTCTGATGTGGTCTTTAAAATGGATGAAGTTCCGACCCGCTAGAGGCTTTTTCACTTAAGCCGATCGAATAGAAATACAAACACAAAAATCCTCTGACAAATAGAGGAGAGAATGAATAGAACCAGGCCACTTGAAAAAACAAAAAGAGGATTAAAGAGATTTTTTATCATTTGTTTTTGTCTACAAATCCTTAACATTTCTGAAATTAGGTTTATTAGCATTTGTCTTAGTAGTAGCGTTATATCACCAAGACGGGAAAAATTTCAAAAACAAGGTCAAATTAAATTGCCCTGGAAATTTTTGGCCTAATTAAACAAAATTTTTATTAGATTTTTTTAATTAATAAAAACCCCCCCCCCCCCCCCCCCCCCCCCCCCCCCCCCCCCCATTTACATGTAATTCTACTGATGTTACTGCCTAAAGCAGCGTTTTCCAACCTGTGGTACGCGTACCACAAGGGTTGCTCGTTGCGCAAAAATAATCAATAATAGCGGACAAAAAAATTAAAAAAAAAATTCGGCGTATTTTTATGTAATTTGTCTCATGTAATGTGAATACATGGTCACCCTAGAGATGTAAAAGGCGCTCGAAAGGTGGATTTTCTATTCTCGGAATCGATTAAACATTTCTGAAAGTCGACTTTTTAAAAACTCTAGAACTCGTGCTTAGGAAATAAACAGAATATTCTATCCAGAATTCAGAACCGTTTAAGAAACAATGAAGAAATTGCACGTGATATGGCACCGAACATTAAAATAAAATATGAAAGATGAGTATCAAAATAAAACATTAAAATTTTAAAATTGAAGAATTAAGAATGCCACATATCTTCACTATCCTATCTTAAAAAGAGTGTTGATTGGTTTTAAAAGAAAGATGAAGTCAATCCTTGAAAACGTTACAAACTCTATTACCATCGGATACTAAGTAGAAAAAAGTCGAAGTCCAGAGAAAATCGATTCTAATCGACTTGAAAGAGTTCCAACTCGATTCTAAAAACTCGATTATTTTCAGTAAAATGTCGATTCTTGACTAAAGTCTGAATCGAGTTTTCCATTCCTAGATCATCCTATAAAATTTAGAATGCAAATAAAATAACACCCTCGCAAAAACAAATTTCACTAAATACACGAAGTGGTACAATATAGTGTGATGTAGCCTACTACCAAGTAGTCCGCGAGCCAAAAAAGGTTGAGAAACGCTGGCCTAAAGAGTTCAAATAAATAAGATTAAGATATTATTTAATAAAAATAAACTTTCCTTACAAAATATAAATATAGTATCACTATTTATCACTATCACTATTTATATTTATTTTTATAGTTATATCAGAGTTTATATTTGACCAAAGATCAATCATTCAGTTAACTAAAAAAAAAAAAAAATTTTTGACTTTGTATTTTTTTTATATATTTTAATTAATTACAATTATATAACTTGTTTATAAAAACTAGAGGAAATGATTCTAATGATAAAGAAAAAATAAACAAACTTTTCTTGAAGCTTATCGAGTTTGCTTCTTATCGATAATCAAAAGGGGTGGATGAAAATAACGATTCTTTTCTATTTAATTAATTGAAGTTTGGGGTTAAATAATAATAAAAATAATAAGCAAACTCACTTAGGCAAATAGCTGCAAGAAGTCGTGAAACTTCACTAGGAACCGAGCAATATTGAAAGAAAGGTTTCGCTGCATATTCGGCAAATGTTAAAGCCACAATGGCTTGTGTTGTCGGCCGCAGCACTACCAAATTCACCCATAATTGAAGAAAAGCTGCCAAAGGGCCAAAAGCCTCCATTATGTAAGCGTAATCACCTCCGGATCTGAAATTTTATAAATTATTTAAAAGCAGCCCCTCGCTCTTGGAATAATTATGCTTTATACAGTTACAGTTTAAGAAACAATGAAGAGGCAGTCAAACAATAAAAAAACAAATTTAATATAATACTTTATTTATCTGGATTTATCCATATTTATTTGTTTAAATTTATTTAAGTTCTTTTGTGGTATCTGAGGCCATTTAGAACCTGCCCGTTTTTTTTCTAAATTAATTGATAACCAAAAATATTTATTTTAACCACAACGAATAAAGAAATCGAAAAAAGATAAACTAATGTTGAGAAAAAAGACTGTAAAAAAAATAAAACTTTTTTGACACTTGTCCCCTTCCCTCTCCTCAATGGTATAGGAATTATTAATTTATTAGTTTTTTTTTTTTTTGAAAAAGGAGGCTCATAATTTTTTTAACACATAAAATATATTTTAACGCCCAGAAGATAGGCAACCAAACTGGCATGTTTGTGTGAGGGTCAACATAAAGTAGTACAACTGGGGCGCCGTCTATCGTTCGACCTTTTTTTTTGTAATTTTTCTCTTTTTTTCTCCGGATTTGTGATATAAAATGAATTTATTATGAAATTTCAAAAAAAAAGCCTGAGATTTTGGGAAAATGCCGGAAAGCCGGATGCGCGAGGGGCGTCAAAAGCTTGATGCGGGGGGGGGGGTGCCCCCCTTCGCCCCCACCTGGATACGCTACTGTTGACACTTTATTTATCCTGAGATCACTGTTAGTAGCCTTTATAATACAAGAGAAAACAAATCAGTATTTCCGAAAATTCATTCTTCGCTCCTAATGGGGATCGGCAATTCTTGAGTTTAAATGGAATAACACACAAATAATTATACTGTTATGTTTGTAAATATTTTATCTTTATTGTATAATAATTTTTCCAACTCACATGATCGTATGGACCATTTAGATAAATTGATAATTTGTATTAAAACAATATTATCAAGAGAAATGTATTTGTTCATTCTTTGTTTATCTTTGTGAAGTAAACGAACCGAAACTTTAATTATAATTATCCTATCTGGTGTTTATTAATTTTGATAAGAACTTAAAGCTAATTGATATTAATTTATTTATATGTGAATTCAAGCGGAAACGTTAAAGTCTTTAATGATTAGAATATACGAATAAATTTGTAAATTAGCTTTCTGCATTCTGAAATCAATTTTTAACGCTCTATAGATAGGAAATTTTACATACAGCTATGTAACGAAAATTAATATTCAATATTTAAAAAGAAATGTTAAAATTCCTATTCTAGATATTGACATTTTCATTTTTTTAGGTTATGAAATTTTTAATAAAGCTCTTATTAAAGACATTTATTATTTTAAATTAAAAAATTATTATGGTTTTATATTTCAATTACTTTTCAATGACCTCTCTAAGTTAATAATCTTAATTAGATCCATTCACGAGTAGAAAACGAATGAACAAAGTTTGATATTTGTTCTGTTTTTTTGTTTTAAAAAAACCTCTAGAAAACAAAAAAGATTAAATAAATAGCTACATTGAAATGACAAAAGTCAAAATAATCATAAACTTAAAATTGGTTTGTGATTTGGGAGGAATTTCCCCTACCCACTTTTTCGTATACTCTACTGCGTGATGATCTTATACTAATTACACTACAATTGGACGATGTTATGCATAAAGAAACCAAGGGCCATTATGATCGAATTTGAGATAAGACCGCCATCTTGTAGGGAAAAAGAAGAAATACCTCTTTATTTAAATCACAACATTATTACTCTGTGCTTTTTTTTGTATAAAACAAGAAAAAAACTGGTGTGACTGGCGCACAGCACACAACTTTCTCTTACCTTCGGTAATCGAAAGTTGTGTACTGGCTTGTCACACCAGATTTTTTGTGTCGACATGTATTTAGTTCCCTGCAGTAGGGTATATTTGAATTTCAGATGTAAAATTTATAAGTATGGCAAAATGTTTATATTTTGTTACCATGGCAACCATTTCTCCTATCTTTCCTATGAAGCACAAGAGTAAAGTGGTCTTCAGACAGATTTCAAGCGCAAAACGAGAATATACATTTTTAAAGAGCATCCTAAAAAATAATTGATTTTTGAATTTTAAACAAAATCGTTGGAGCAAATTTTGAGAAAATCGAAAAAAACTGAAAAAGTACATCAGTAAAGTACTAGTACTCTTTGGTCGATTTTGATTAAAAGCTTCGTGTTCCGGTCCCGGGGGTGTTTAACTTAAATATAAAATTTCACCTTCCTAGCTCTATTCCTTCGTGCTTTAGATTGAACACACACAGACACACACACACAGACACACACACAGACAGACAGACACACAGACAGACAGACCATGTCGCGAAAACCACTTTTTTGGATTCAGGGGACCTCAAAACGTGAAGATCCATCAAAATCTCGACATCGAATTTTTGACATGAATCCAATACTTTCTCTCTATATATATATTACATATATACATAGGTAAGAGAAAGTAAAAGTCAGTGTCATTGGTTTTGTTTACAATTGTGCAAATGAAATGCCCCTTATCTCAGATTTAGGTTAATGGCGCTTGGTTCCTTCAGGTATAAAATCGTCCAATTGTAGACCTTGGTGTAAGAAGTAGGCTATAAGCTTAGAACAAATTTCATAGGTTTGGCTGCTTGCCTTTTTTAAGCAATCTTGTTCCACATACACAAAGAGACACAAACCAATTCAAGTTTACGATTATTTTGACTTTTGGCATTTCAATGTAGCTATTTATTTAAAAATGTATTCAAACCAAACGTCGAGAATCACCAAAATTTCTAAGTCAAATTTATTTAAGATTACAATACTTTTTCTGCCCTGTATTCGAGAAAGTACAATTCAGTACAAATATTATTTATACAGGATTACTAAAAGGGAAGAAGGAAATGTTTTTAAATCAAAGTACAACAACGATCCTTTTGTAAGATGTAATTATCTGAGATCAGTATCATTTAAATGAATCTACATCAAACGACAGTAGCATTTAGATAAATCTTTCGAATTTTAATTAGGTTAATTATATCAATTCAATACATTTTTTTGCCCATAGTACAGGGATCAAGAAAGAAGACTCTCCTCCTGCTACAGGCCAGGTTTTCGCTTCCCTTCTAAATTACATTGGATATCCATTAATTAAAGATAGCAAATTTGCTCTCTTAAACGCTATATTGACGGAAATCAAAGGTTCTAATGGCTTTCAATTCATATATTTTTAAAATTGAAGAATTTGAAAATGTATTCATGGATAATTTTATACAATCACTTGAAAATTCCATGTGTACCATTGTTATACGATAATGTAGTCTACTAACTTTGTGATGCAGGTTCCGAGTTCAGCAAAGCAAGGGGCACCTATAGTTGAGAAGAGACCTGATACCGCCCAGACTCCCAGAGAGAGCGGAACACTTCTTGTGTATTCATAGACGCCAGCAGGGGACACGAATATCCCCTGAGCCGATGATGGTGCCTACGATGATCGCCACACCACCCATTAGGGTGATTTTTCTTTTGATGGCCACCACTGTGGCCGTTGCCATTCCCGGCTGCGTCATCTAAAACGAATAAAAGTAAAGAATCCTTCCATGATACTATGATACATTTGCAGGTAAAATTTAGATCAGGATTAATATACTATACCTATTATTTGAAAAGTTTACCATTTCGGTTTATTAATAGTTTTGAGATTTGAAAACCAAAAGTTTTTTATGAATAGGCCAGTGAATCCAAATTCCTTTACGTAACAAAATATTTTCAAGGATATTAGTAGTTTAAAATCAAAATAAGGAAAAGTGAATTCAAATCCGATTTTTATAATAGGCCTAATATCTGAGGATTAAAGGTGAGAGATGTTGACCCATATCAATATTGATAATCTAAAAGTCAAGGTGAGTGGCTTCGGACACCGGCAGTACGATGAATTTATTTAAATCATTTGGATACCAAATGTCATAAATAAATATGCGTGGGCGGCAATATATATCAGGTTTGTTCGTTTCACTTGCTATGGTAAAAGTGCACTATCTTGGTCAAAAAGGTGCAAGTTTTGCCAAGCGTGTAAAGATGAAACGAACAGAATGCACGGCAAAATGTGAAAAATTATACTGCAATGGCAATCAAAACGAACAGAAGTATTGTAATTAATATTTAAATATCATTTAAAGCCTAAGATGCCGAAAAGTTTAAAAAAATATTTTTTATCACTGTTTATTCCTAGCATCTAGAAAAATGGTTCCTACGAGATATAGTGCTATATAATATTAATATTATTATTTTAAAGCTTATCTAATCGTATTCTACGATGGTTAAATAAATTAGGTTTTGCTAGATATAATTTTAAACAAAGAACGAATTCATAGTCAAGGGTTTATTGAAATTTGATGCATTATTAATTTTTTTTTGTAATTGTAAACATGACTCATAAATGATAAAAAAAAAAAACTTTAAAACAATAATAGATAACCTCTTCAAGTTCAATAGTGTATAAGAATTTAAAAGATAGGATTGGAATTTCACAAAATTTTTATTTTATCTTCTATAATTAATGACTTTAGGCAGTCGAATTGCCAGACAATGCACAAATAATGATAAATTAAGAGAATGTGTTTTCAGCACATAAGATTTTTGATATTTGATACAAAAACGAAAAAGGAAATAAACTAGTTCTCCATTTTATTCATAAATAGCTATTATGAACATTAATATTAATAATTTACTGGTATTTTATTACTTTCTCT
>JAKCPI010029092.1:0-21330 GCA_023213315.1 Euborellia annulipes | reverse complement strand
AGCACATCTAAAGAACGCAAGGAGCAGAGGGAGGCAGGCGATAAGAGGCTTATGGCCACTCATAAGACCGGGAAGCCCCCTCTCCCTTGAAAGCAAAATAACACTGTTCCAGACAATGATCAAAACAAAAATGCTATATGCATCCCCAGCATGGTACACAAATTGCTCAAGAACCAACCTCTCAGCACTACAACAAACTCAGTCAAAGGCACTAAGATTAATTGCTGAACCCCCTCCCGGAACAAATAACTCCATTATACATGTCGGTCTCGGAATTGATAGTGTATTAGAAAATCTGGATAAAATTAACACCCGATTCAAGATGAAATGCCTTATGCACGAAAACCCCCCTTGATTGGACAACTCTACCGGATTTGAAAACCCTTCCTTGACTTGGCAATAAATCTAATTGGACCCAATTATCACCCCATCTCATTCATTGTTCCACTAATTATCCATATAATTGTTTGTTTTTTTGTTACTTTATATAATAAAATAAGCAAAGGGTTTTTTTTTTTTTTTTTTTTAAATTTTCCCTTCAAAATCAAATGATCGAAAAGACAAAGAAAAGGCCAAGAAGAATTAAGAAGCCGCCGGATGAAAGACAACGTCTGAAGCCGCGAGACAACATGAAGAAATTACAAGCATTATATTAATATGTAAACTGTAATTTACACAAAGGAAATAAAACTTTTATTTATTTATATATTATTTCATATCATATTTATAAAATAGATAAAAGATAAATAAAGCAAAATATAATATTTTAATAATTGATGATCGAATGAATTTTTCTTCATTAAGGTGCGCGTCTCGAAAAGCAGTTACAACTAGGGATACGGTATCGAAAAAGAAGTATTGATACTTGTACTTGGTATCGTATCGAAAGGAAAGTATCGATACCAGTAGGTATCGAGTATTTTTTGAAGTATGAGTATTTTTCCTCTTTTTTTAAATTTTTCGGCATCTTAGGCTCCTGACGTCGTTCAAAGTGCCCAACGAAAGATTAATGCGGTATACTGGTATGCCATTTTCCCAAAGTAATGAGCACCAGGAGGACGGGGCTTTCTCAACCAAAATACGAATTTCGCCAAAATTAAAGTCGGTCCATTTTCACTGGACGACAAAAATGAACTTGTTTTCCCCATCAGGCACACTTTTAGAGATATATAGAAAAATAAATTTTAATAGAAAATGTGCTCTAAACGGGGTCTTATTTTGAAATTTCATGATTTTTTTTTTTAAATATGCAGATAGTTTTACTACATATAAAGTCTCAGCCCAATAATTTAGACGTGCCACAAACGGCTTAAAATTTAGAAAAATCGAGTTTTTTAAGTTTTTAAAAAAAATCTTTGAAAATTCAAAATAAGAGCCGTTTTAGAGCACATTTTCTATTAAAATTTATTTTTCTCTCTATATCTCTAAAACTGTACCTGATGGAAAAATTCTAACTACATAACTGAATTCACTATAAGAAAAATGTACTAAATTCACTAATCAGATTTCTTGCGAAGAAAACCTTGTCGACCAGTATTTTTATTAGCTTATATATTGGCCTTTCTATGTAATATTTGCGCACTTTTAAATTTAGTAAATACAGTTTGCAATAATACAAAAAAAATTAAATTAGAAATTTAATGTTATTAAATGAAAGGGTTTTTATTAAAAAGTATCAAATTGTCCATTATTAATAAATAATTATTAGGAATATGTTGGAATAAAGTCTATCCCACAAATATCGACCATCTGTTATATATCAACTTAGGCCTACTATTTATCTTATATTTATATCGAGATCAAAAAAAATTTAAAACGTTTAAAGTCTATATGGCCTAAGATGACGAAAAAACTTAAAAAAAAAAAAAAATGATATTTGAATGAGTACTTTTCATTCGATACCGGCAATCAAGCACTCATATGAGTAAAGTATCGAAAGAAAAGTATCGAGTAAAAAAGTACTAGTATCGATACCAGGAAGTATCGATACTTTTATCGTGTCCCTAGTTACAACACGATTCAGTACCGAGTTATTCGAGGCGGCAAGAGATGGCGTTAGTTTTTCCCATAGGAATATAAGGGATTTATTGCATTTCATTTGAAAGATTCCAGCTAATTAATTAACGGTAAAAAATTAATTATTTTTTAGCACAATGATTACTAATTTAATTATCTATAAGATATAGAGCGGATTTTTTAAAAATATCTTTTATTTTTATTTTTATTTTTTTTTTTTAAAGAAAAAACACACACTTTTTTTCTCATTGACTCTCACATTCACACACACATTCACACAGTCTTTTCGGTAACTTAGGCCATTTAAGACTTTTACGATATCCGTTATAGAGATTAATATACATATTGGGGTCCAGGCATTCTTATTTAAGCCATTTGGTATTCAAATGGCTTAAATAAAATCACCGGACTGCCTGGGGTCCGAACCCGCGACTTTTGGTATACGAGGTTAGCACGCTAACCTCTACACCAAACCCCGAGGGCTATCTTTTATTTAATGTGATTAATCTAAAAAAAAAAATTATTTTTTTCGAAAATCAAAAAAAGGGCTTCTATAAGTTGTAGATATTTTAAATAGCTTTAATTTAAAAAAAATTTGAGGTCGATAGCTTCAAAATTGTGGCCGCTGGAAACTCCCAAAATTAGCACCCCGAGAGGCGCACCTTAACTGAAATATTCTGAAAAATGCAATATATTGTCTAGAATGATTCCAGGGTTTGAAGCTCCTTCCTTGGATATGCCCGCCAAAAGCGGGCGATGCGACTAGTAATAAAAATGATATTAACTATAAAAACAAAAATAAGATCACTCTTATACTGTAGGTAGTTAGCAAATTAATTAATGTTAGAATATTTTGCCGTACTTAGCAAACGAACGATGCTTAACTTTTCAAGGCGAGGGGGGGAGGGAGGGGAGGGGAGGTATATAATGAAATTTGAAGGTCAATTAGACCTAGGTAAGTAAGTAATTCATGTTTAGAGCCACTTAAAACTTTGTCGTTGACGATGAAACTTTATTGAAAAAAAAAAAAAAAAAAAAAAAAAAAAATAGAAGAGGATTAATAATATCAAAAAACAAAAAACTTTATAACAAAAAATATTTGTGTAAGTGACTTGTATTGTTCTTATTTGATGTTGTTGTTGAATAACATTTTAATCTAAACTCAGGATACGCAGGGACTTTTTACAGCTAGGAGATTAAATAATAAAAAAAATATTTTATTTTATTTCTACTTGCCGACGTTTCGGTCGCCAATCACGACCTTCATCATAACATTTATTCAAAAAATTAATATTAAATTACAATAAAAGACCTCCGAATAGCAAGTAAATGATAATTTTTTTGTACATATCAAAGCAAAAAAAAAAAAAAAAATTGTATATAATTGCAATTTGAATATTAAAATACCTAAGATCGTGTATAATTAACAATATTTGTTAATATTTCTCGAATTAGAATTATTATTGTAATTTAAGTTTGTTCGGATATTAAAGCACTTTATTAGATTAAAAGCTAATTTTTTAAATATCTTATTAATCACTATCACATACGTCTAAAATAAAATTTTGAAGCAGATCTGACGCAGGGTTATGGTGTAATTAATTTTTTTAAATTGAAATTTAATATGCAGTCTATGGGGAATGTCGACGAGACGCACACATATCGAATTATATAGCCACCTCTGCAATAGATACAAAAACAAAAAACTTACATTTTATCAATTCATTTCCGATAAATACGTTAAAAATAAAATCAAAAGTTTCTGACGTGGGTTTCTAAAGATATTTTAAAAAGAAAGTCAAAAAATTCCCGAAAATGACAGTCGCCAATATTTAAAAATCTGGTGTGACTGGCGCACAGCACACAACTTTCTCTTACCTTCGGTAATCAAAAGTTGTGTTCTGTGCTTGTCACACCAGATTTTTTGTGTCGACATGTATTTAGTTCCCGACAGTACGGAACATATAAATTCAAGATGTAAAATTTATAAGTATGGGAAAATATTTATATTTTGTTACCATGGCAACCATTTCTCCCTATCTTCCCTATGAAATACAAGAGTAAAGTGGTCTTCAGAAGATTTCAATCGCAAAATGAGAATATACATTTTAAAGAGCATCTGAAAAATAATTGATTTTTGAATTTAAAAAAAATCGTTGGAGCAAATTTTGAGAAAATCGAAAAAAACTGAAAAAGTACATCAGTAAAGTACTAGTACTCTTTGGCCGATTTTGATTAAAAGCTTATTTTTCCGGTCCCGGGGGTGTTTAACTTAAATATAAAATTTCAACCTCATAGCTCAATTCCTTCATGCTTAAAATTGAACACACACACACCCACCCACACACCCACCCACCCACCCACCCACAGACAGACCATGTCGCGAAAACCACTTTTTTGGATTCAGGGGACCTCAAAACGTGAAGATCCATCAAAATCTCGACATCGAATTTTTGACATGAAACCAATACTTTCTCTCTATATATATATTACATATATACATAGGTAAGAGAAAGTAAAAATGAGACTCAGACCAGTTTGGCAACGTCGCATAAAATAATACTCTTTTCTCGCTGTCAGTTACATTTTTTTTTTCCATTTTACAATATTTTTCTCGCTAATCGTCCATTGTGTTTAAACTGATTTGCATTAATCATTGTAATATATTAAATAAAATAAAATTGAAGGCTTTTAAGATTTAAAATAAACAGCTGATGAATGCAATGTTGCCAGATCTATATTACGTGAAAAACTGCTCAAGTCGAAAGTCATTCATTTATTATTTTTGGTAATTAAATTATTAACTTAATACAATTATAAACTCTGATAGGTCACGACTAAATTATAATAAGTAATTTTGGCATTCAAATTTTTCATTTTATTAAAGAAAAAAATTTAGAATCTATAATGACTTACGGGTTACTATCCGAAGAACCTTAATATTAATTTTTTGAATAAATGTTTTATGATCATAGCCCCTGATGAAAGTCGTGATTGGCGACCGAAATGTCGGCAAATAGAAATTAAATTAAATATTTTTTTTTAAATTAATCTCCTGGCTGCAAAGTCTTTGCGAATCCATACTTCTTCCTTTACTTAACATACACAGTCACAACTTGTTACATCTCAATTATAATGTCAGCCAGAGTAATTATTTCCATTTTATCAAAGGGAGTGATAGAGGGGTGATGGGGGGGGGGTGGTGGTTTAATGGACCATGCATCTCCCTTTTTTTTAATTGATCAAAAAATCATGGATCAGCAAGATCCGAGATGTTGTAGCTACTCTATATTTGTCTACTAATTCCCCTATGGGAGAAAATATAAAATATGCTGATTTCTGTCAATTCTACAAATAAAAAAAAAAAAAAAACGAGTTGATATTTGTGTATTAAACGGGAAAGTGATAATGAAAACAAACGGGAACGGATAAAGATAGTGAAAGTGTACGCGATCTATCTGATAATTTTTGAAATATGTTTATGCGTGTTCAAAACATTTACGGTATAATCAAATGGAGAATTTAATTAATCCTTTTTTGGGGGGCGGGAAATGAAAAAAAAAAAAAAAATCAGGATATTAAAAGCTATTTGCTCTATTTGAATGTCATTTTATGTTAACTACTTTGCTCCCCCTCTCCTTCTTCTTTCTACCCCACATGACCTCCTCCAGATTTCTCTAATCATATATAATAAAAAATCTGGTGTGACTGGTCGCACAGCACACTACCCTTTGGCAAAAGAAAGTTGTGTACTGTGCTTGCCACACCAGATATATATACAGTATTTTTTTTTTTAATAAAAAAAACACTTTTTCTCATTCACACTCACACTGACACACACATTCACACAGTCTTTTCGGCAACTTAGGCCATTCGAGACTTTGACGATAACCGTTAATTATTAATTTATCTATTGGGGATCCAGGCATTTGGTATCCAAATGGCTTAAATAAAATCATCAGACTGCCTGGGGTCCGAGCCAGCGACGTTCGGTATAGAAGGTAGACACGCTACCAACTAGACCAAGCCCGTAGGGACAGATATAATTAGTTGCTCTTAGCAATTAAGTTCCAAACTTGACCACGCGATTCATAGATGGCACTGAGCTACGAATGCTTCCACACCAGTAAAGTGTACTTCAAACGATTTCCACGAAAAATTTCACTGATATACTTTTTAAAGAGCATCTAAAAAATAGTTGATTTTATGAATTTTAAACAAAATCGTTGAAGCGAATTGTGAGAAAATCGAAAAAAAACTGAAAAAGAACATCAGTAAAGTACTTGTACCTTTTTGTCCGATTTTGTTCAAAAGCTTATTTTCACGCCCTAGAGGGGTGCCTAACTTAAATATAAAATTTCAGCCGCATAGCTCAATTCCTCCATGCTTTAAATTGGACACACACACACACACAGACAGACCATGTCGCGAAATCCACTTTTTTGGATTCAGGGGACCTCAAAACGTGAAGATCCATCAAAATCTCGACATCGAATTTTTGACATGAATCCAATACTTTCTCTCTATATATATACCAGTATGTATATTAACATATACATATATGTAAGAGAAAGTAAAAATTATTCGATTATAAAAACACTCACACTTTTTTCTCATTCACACAGTCTTTTAGGCAACTTAGGCCATTTAAGACTTTTTACGCACGAAGATTTTGAACAAAATTGGCCAAAGAGTACTAATACTATACTGATGTACTTTTTCAGTTTTTTTTTTTTTTCGAATTTATCAAAATTCACTCCAACAATTTTATTTAAAATTCATAAATCAATTAGTTTTTAAATGATCTGTCTTTAAAATGCCAATCAAAGATAAAGGAAAGTGTGTGTGCTGTGCGACCAGTCACACCAGATATTATAAATAATATTAATATTATATTATATTCTGAGTTGAAGAAAGCTTTTTCTTTTTTGAGATGACTGTATTATAAATAACTGAGTGGAGATTAATAGAATATACTTGAAAAAGTATTTCCATACTGTTCAGGGGAAAAATAAATTTACCACCTGCTCAAATTTTTCTCACAAAAACTTTGAATGAACGACCTCTTTTGTACACCCTGTTAGTTAAATGTGTATTGGTCAGAGAGGGATATAAATAAATTCATAGTAGTCTAGTTAGTGTAGCGTATATAGAACAGGACAAAAGGTATTTGTAATTAGAAGATTATGTGAAATTTAGCATCATATTCAGAATTAGCTTTAATGGGTTTGGATCATATTTGAAATATCATATTCTCTCTCTATTATATATTTACTATTAAAGAGAAAATTAAGATAAATAATAGAGCTAGTAGTTAGAGTTAATTAATTGAAATTATTAAGAAGGTTCTTGTTAAAATTGAACTCAATGTGGGTGTAGAGGGTCCTTTATATTACCACATAAAATAAAGTGTTCCAAAAATCAGACAATTAAAAGTATAAATAGACCCGTTTCTACTCAGACAGCTTGGAATATTGTAGAAACATTGCATATATTGTCAATATTGTATGAATATTGCAAATCTTGCAGCGGAAATATTCCAAGCTAGGCGGACATGGGGAATATTGCAGCAAGTGTTGCTGCAATATTCCTATGTCCTCCTCTTTGCAACATTGCAGGAATAATGCGGCGATGTTGTTGCAATGTTACTGTCTGAATTGCAATGTTGGTTTGAATATTGCTGCAATGTTAATTTGAATATTGCTGCAAACAGGGGCGTATATAGAAATTTTTTTTTTTTGGGGGGGGGGGGGGGGGGGGGGCTGATCTCAAAATTTTTCTGCGAAAAAATTTTTTTTCGCGGAACCAAAGTTTTCCGGAAACAAAAATTTTTGCCGCCCGCGGAACATTCCCTCTTTTGTGGAAACAAAAATTCTTTCCCCTCCGTACAAATTTTTCCCTTTTTTTTTTTAGAGACGCTAAATTTTTGCCGCCCGTGGAACCAAAATTTCCGTGCTACGGGGCCGAACTAACATTTCGGGGGGGGGGGGGGGGCTGGGAGACCCATTATTATCTCTATATCCCTATATGTTTATATGCATTTGGGGCCCGGGCCCCTCGGCCCTCCCCCTTATATACGCCCCTGGCTGCAATATTGGTTTGAATATTGCTACAATATTGCAAATATTGGTTTGAATATTGCTACAATATTGCAATATTGATATGAGGATGCGTTGCAATATTGGTTGCAATATTGGTTTGAATATTGCTACAATATTGCAATATTGGTTTGAATATTGCTACAATATTGCAATATTGATATGAGGATGCGTTGCAATATTGGTTGCAATATTGGTTTGAATATTGCTACAATATTGCAATATTGGTTTGAATATTGCTACAATATTGCAATATTGATATGAGGATGCGTTGCAATATTGGTTGCAATATTGGTTTGAATATTGCTACAATATTGCAATATTGGTTTGAATATTGCTGCAATGTTGGTTTGAACTGCAATATTGTCAATATTAATCAAGATTGGCATTATTGCTGCAATATTTCAAGCTGTCTGGGTACCTTATTTTGAATTATAAAAAAATGTTGCGATCGCGTTAAAAATTCAATGTTAAGATTTTGATGAAAATATACGTTTTGATGCCTTAAAAAAATATCTCATGAACAAAAAGAGTTACAAGTTTAGAATTTGATATTTAAGTTATCTACTCCTGTAACATGTAACATGAAGCTTTTGAACAAAATTAGCCAAAGAGTACTAGTACCAGGTACTTTAGTGATGTATTTTTCTAGGTTTTTTTTTTTATACCGTTTTAATGATATTGATTAAAATGATTTTTTTTTTTTGAGAGACAAAAAACATATGGTGTGACGGCAGCATATCTCACAACTTAGAAGAAAAGAGAATAAAACGTTATTGTGCTGTGCTGCTACTCACACCAAATTTTTGTTAGTGAAAATTATAATCAACTGGTTAATTAATTTAAAAGGTTATTTAAAATAAAGTGTAGAAAAACTATTAACAATTTAGACAATAGAGGGAAAGTAATTTCATTTCAAGTGCTAACGACAATTGAGAGAGAAAGTTTAGAAATTGAATGGATGAAATTTCCAATGAAAATTCGCCATTGTTTTTTGTTTTTTTTTTATTTGAGTTAAATTTTGTATTTGTATTTCAACAGGGTATTTAATAAAAACGAAATTGAAATACGGTTAAAAACAAATCTCCCTATAATACAAATTTGATTGAATCATTAAATAACTCTGATTACAACCAAAATGCAGCCACCGAATTTTCGTACTCGTTATGGAGAGTCTAGAAAAAATACCCAGGCTCAAAAAATTCCTGAAAATTCATAATTTTTCCATTTGAAAACATTGGGCCCTTAAGGCGGAATGGGACCGAATGTGTTACGCATGTTTTTCCGATAAGATGTCATAAAAGTATCAAATAGTTCAAAAATTTGCCAAGAGATGTCAGAATGGTAGCTAATAATATTTAATGCATTTGGTTGATTTTCATTGATCTTTTAACAATAAATACTTTATAAATATTATTATATATTATATTATGTATCTTTTATAAAAGCATAAAAATATATAAATATACGCTAATTCAGGGGATCGGATGTTAGACTAGCCTGCCATCTATTGCAAGAATGCTGAACTAATTTGACAGTTGATTTTTAAATAAATCATCTAAGCTTATTTTTAAAAATTTCTTAATTAATATGTGATTAATAATAACAATAAATTCATTTTTAAATTGAAAAAAAAATTAAAGATTATTGGGACAGATTGTTGTTTTGTATTTGCTTGATAACAAAAAAATTAATTGCGATAATTTTTTAATAAGTCATTAAAAAAATTATAGCTCGATGTCCCAATCAATAATCTCTATGAATTAAATTCATTAAAAAAAAAAAACACGCATTGAAAAATTCCTTATAATAGTCTAGTTTTTTTTTTTTTTTTTTAAGTAAGGTTTAGACGTCGCTCCTGAACCCCCCTTGAGAAAAAATTATAATAATAATTACATCTCTCAGTCGAAAATTTATAAAAATTATTATCTAATTAAATTTTCTTTTCATCGTCTAAAGTCTTAAATGGCCTAAGTTGCCGAAAAGACTGTGTGAATGTGTGTGTGAGTGTGAATGAGAAAAAAAGCGAATGTTTAAAAAAAAAAAAAAAAATTCTTTTAATTTTTTGATAGATAAATAGAAAATGTTTTCTCTAAGCAACTTTTTTTTTCTTTTGATGAAATTTTACTTTAATTTTGATGATATTTTATTTTGATTGGTTTGATGCTATTTAGTTTTGAATTTTGTTTATGATTTTTACTTTCTCTTACCTATGTATATATGTAATATATATATATAGAGAGAAAGTATTGGATTCATGTCAAAAATTCGATGTCGAGATTTTGATGGATATACACGTTTTGAGGTCACCTGAATCCAAAAAAGTGGTTTTCGCGACATGGTCTGTCTGTGTGTGTGTGGGTGGGTGTGTGTTCAATTTTAAGCATGAAGGAATTGAGCTATGAGGCTGAAATTTTATATTTAAGTTAAACACCCTCCGGGACCGGAAAAATAAGCTTTTAATCAAAATCGGCCAAAGAGTAGGCCTACTAGTACTTTACTGATGTACTTTTTCAGTTTTTTTCGATTTTCTCAAAATTCGCTCTAACGATTTTGATTAAAATTCAAAAATCAATTATTTTTTAGATGCTCTTTAAAATGTATATTCTCGTTTTCCCCTCAAAATTGTTTGAAACACACTTTACTCTTGTGCTTCATAGGAAAGATAGGATAAATGGTTGCCATGGTAACAAAATATAAATATTTTCCCATACTTATAAATTTTACATCTGAATTCAAATGTTCCGTACTGCCGGGAACTAAATACATGTCGACACAAAAAATCTGGTGTGACAAGCACAGTACATAACTTTCGATTACCGAAGGTAAGAGAAAGTTGTGTGCTGTGCGCCAGTCACACCAGATTTTTAATCTTGGTTTGGTGGTATTTTAATTTGATTTTTCTTTGTAATTTGATGATACTTACTGTATATTATGTTGATTTTATTTATTTTTTTTTTTTAAAGTGAAACTTTTATTTGATCCTCTCAAATTTTTTCGCTCTTCTATCAGCATGTCGCGTTACAAGCCGTGACGTCAAAGGCCGTGACGCTACAAGGCATGACGTCACAAGCCAAAAAAGGAAAGAAGAAATTTAATATATTTGACGAATTATAGAAAAATAATTGTGAGATTTAATTATTCAATTTTTAAATTGATAAAATATAATTTTTAAAATATATAATTTAAAATGATTCAAATCTTGAATTGCTGAATAAATATTGTTCTCAGTTTTTAACATGCTTCTATTGATTTCCCATTATCATTCCCATTTTCTAATTATTAAGTTAAGATTAAAAACGCGATTTTAATACCCTTAATTGAATAACTTGCTGAAAATTTTTAGTTAAACGCCTACGATCCGAACACTTGCATCGTGCTTTCATAAAAACACACAATGGCTTTTTTGAAGGTATTTATTTTAAATACTGTAGTTGAGAGAGAGAGAGTTAGATTGAGGGGTTTTTGGATTGACAAATGGGAACCAAGGGGACCACAAGCTGACTGTTTAGTGGCTGTACGCCTAATAACAAATGAGATAATTCCATGGTGAGCGTGTGATGAAGGGCCTAAGGGCTAATGTGATGAGGGCGGGATAATAGCCGAGGTCGTCAAGGTAAACACTCCACACACACACACACACACACACACACACACACACACACACACACAGACCCTCATTCAGATAGACAGGTCATTTTCCTTTGGGGAGGGGAAAGAAAGTATCAATATTATTGATACAATTAAGAATAAAAGAGGGAGGAAAAAAAAACATGGTTTGTTATCAAGTCTCTTGAAATTGATGGCTAAATTCACATAAACAAGAGGGGTGAATTGATCTATAAAATAATGGAGGAGGACTCTTCAATTTCGCAAGTACGGGATTACATTTTAATTATTTTTTTTTTCACAAAATTCGCTTGTTATGTGGAATATTGAAATGAGGTTGAGAGTGGATGTTAGAGAATGCAGGAAAAATAGTTGTCCCACTAAATTTGAGGACGCTCAAAAATTTTTTCCCATTGAAAAGTATAAGATGTCCGAAAAAGAACTCCCTAGTTTTAAGAAACTGTTATTTAATGTAAAATATACATATTCCAGTGACACTAATACATTAAATGAAATGTGAGTTTTTTCCACTAGTACACCTCGATATGCGATCCATTTGAGCCCAGCAGATATCAAGCGGTATTCAATCTTCCTTCAGGTATTAGTTAACATATCAGGTGTGACCGATGCTACTGCCACTAAGATTCTCTGACGAAAATGGTCAACGTCACTTATCTATACATACACAGAGTTCTTGACATAACCCCATCTTCGTCAGAGAATTTTAGCGGCAGTAGCATCGGTCACACCTGATATGTTAACTAATACCTGACAGGAGATTGAATACCGCTTGGATATCTGCCGGGCTACAAATGGATCGCATATCGATGTGTACTAGTGGTAAAAAACTCACATTTCATTTAATGTATTAGTCACTGCAATATATATATTTTACATTAAATAACAGTTTCTTAAAAACTAGGGAATTCTTTTTCGGACACCCTGTATATGTATTGGTCCTATTGAAAAAATCTGGTGTGACTGTCGCACAGCATTACCTTCGCTAATCGAAAATTGTGTTCTGTGATTGTCACACCAGATTTTAAGGGTCGATAATATATTTAGTTTCCGCCGATATATTAAAATTCAAGATGTAAAATTTATAAAAATGGAAAAATATTTACATTTTGTTGCTAATTCTCCTATGAATTACAAGAGTCTTATATAGTCCCTTTTGCCATCTTGTGGCGACGATTTTGAGTGGGCTTTGCACATCTCGAATTATCTTCCCATAATGATATTGCGAATAATATATTAATTTCTCATAGAATCTGAGATGGGTTTTGAATTTTAGTCTTCTAGGCATCCGGTCGTGATATATGACACCGAACACCTGCATTTGTTAAATGTAGGACGAAATCTATTCTTTGTCTAGAAAAGCCACGTGTCTGTCTGGACACTGTCTAGTTTTTAATTGCGTGAGAATATATTGAATAATTCTTCAGTAAACAAATCTATTAATTAATAGTTTCTTTAATTGCTTGAAAAAGGACTCTTCTTTAGATAAGAAAGCCGAGAGATTATGATTCATATTTATTATTAGAGAGAGAGAGAGAAAGCAAGTGTCAATGACCAATGCAGTTAGATATTCATAAAAAATATTTCTACAATTCATATAAAGAGACACCTGAATCATTGAGAATTTTAAACACCCTCTAAAGAAGAAATATTTTGTCAACTTTATCTCTGCACATATAAATGGAGAGAGGAGTCAGCCAAATTGGGAGCTTCTGCGTAAATAAAACTCTTAAATTTTGGAAACGTTTCGCCTATAATTTACGCAGAAGCTCCCCATTTGGCTGACACCTCTCTCCATTTATATCAACTAATACAGCCACTTTCCATCTTCTATATTTATCTCTGCACAATGAAGTACAAGAGTAAAGTGGTCTTCAGAAGATTTCAATGGCAAAATGAGAATGTACATTTTAAAGAGCATCTAAAAAATAATTGATTTTTGAATTTTAATCAAAATCGTTGGAGTATATTTTGAGAAAATCTAAAAAAATACATTAATAAAGTACTAGTACTAATTATTCAGGCTTGCAGTTTTATTCGTTGTCCCAGGGTGTAGGTGGGTTTTGTAAATTAAAACGATTACTCAAATTTTAATTATTTTATTTTCTCTCCTTCCAGGTCAAGTACTAGTACTCTTTGACCGATTTTGTTTAAAAGCTTATTTACATGAGTTCAGAAGGTATCTAACTTAAATATAAAATTTCAAGATCCTAGCTTTTTTTGTTTTTGAGATATTTTGTTCACAGACAGACAGACAGACCATGTCGCGAAAACCACTTTTTAGGAATCAGGGAACCTCAAAACGTGTATATCCATCAAAATCTCGACATCGAATTTTTGACATGAAACCAATACTTTCTCTCTTTTTTCGGCAACTTAGGCCATTTAAGACTTTGACGATAACCGTTATGAATATATATTATTTGGTGTCCAGGCATTCGTATTTAAGCCATTTGGTATCCAAATGCCTTAAATAAAATCATCGGACTGCCTGGGGTCCGAACCCGCGACGTTCGGTATACGAGGTTAGCACTCAAACCCCTACACCAAGCCCCGAGGGCTACTTTCTCTCTTTATATATGGTATATGTATATTAACATATACATATAGGTAAGAGAAAGTAAAATCAATACCAATTAATTATAATTATAGAATAGTTAAATCTCTCAAATGTAAAATTATAAAAATTTAATTAATTTTTTTTTTTAAAGTGAAACTTCTTTATTACACATCACCTCAAATTTTTTCGCCCATCAGTTGGGGGTTCATGGAAGCGAAACCCGCCGAAGGCGTGCGGAGAGGCTAGTATTATTGAAACGCAGAGACTTTGCAAAAATTAGATTAGAAAATGGTAGGCGATGCTCTCTCTCTCTCTCTCTCTCTCTCTCTCTCTCTCTATTCCATTAATTCATCTCAATATAACAACTTGTCTATGAGAAATCACGCATGCATAAACAGGAACAAGCCCTGGCATACAATAGGCTACATATATAACATTATAATAGACATATATGGATTTGCAATTTAAAATAAAAAAAAATAAATGACATGAGCTGCTCACCTCGTTTGGTCTGGCACAAAGGGCCCACCCAAGCGCCGTCAACACATTTGATTTTACATAGACGTCGTTCACGTAGTGGGCCAATTTCGCCACGAAAACGCACTTCAAGCGCTTGGCCGTCATAATCTTGGAGGTGTTGTTGCCGTGCAGAGGCCGGCCATGAGGCATTGCCAAGTAACGCGGGCGGCGGGCATCCGGGGCCACGCCAAGCTGAAACAAACAAAACCGATATAAAGTTGTATAATTTAGTGCTAAAAGTACTTAAGTATTTTCTTTACAATAAAACCCCTCTTAGTCTCGGATCAACCGGTCCTCGGATTATCATCCTATATGCAAGTGATTTGACCTCGTTCATAAAATGTAACAAATCATTCTATGCCAAAATATATGGCAATCCGCTGACTTAACATGATTTTATTCAAAATGACCTTTTCTCCCCCCCCTCCCCCCCCCCCCCCCCCCCCCCCCCCACCCCTTCTAAAAAATTATATAATTTTAGATTTTTTTATATTGTTTAACTAATAAATAAAAGTCGGCCGGCCGGCCGCCCCACCCGCGGGGTTGGGGGAGGGGGGGGGCCCCCCCCCTACCCCCACCCGGGGGGGGTCAAAATGACTTAATTCGATAGTGCAGTGGTGCAGCGACTGGCTTCTTCCTTTAAACACAGTTAAATGTGTAGTCCTACATATGGGAAAAAGCAATCCATGTCTTCAATATCATCTGGACAACTGCCCCCTTAAGAAAGTGTCATCGCACATCGATCTGGGAGTGACCATTACCTCAGATCTCAGTTGGTCTGAGCATATTCTTACAACATGCAAGAGAGCTAACTCCATGTTGTATCTCCTCCGTAGGACTTTCGTTTACGTTTCATTTAAGACCTCGATTCAGCTGTACAAAACGTATGTTCGCCCATTCTTAGAGTACACGGGTCCTGTGGGGGCTAGTGCGTAATCAGTCACTGCTCGAAAGTGTTCAACGTCGAGCTACGCGGGTCACATTTGGTCTCAATCGACCAACCTACCAAGTCATATTAAAAATGGCCAATTTGCTTAATTTCCATAAGCGTCGTCTTCGGGGTGACTTAATCATAAGCTTCCGAATATTGAACTTCAATTATGCAAACATTTCGTCCTTATGGGCCCCACTCACTAAACTTCGATAACCGTCTCCGTGGTCATAAATATAAGCTCAAGAAAGAAAAATTCAAAACGAAGCATAGACAATATTACATCACCAACAGAATCTTTGAAACTTGGAACAATTTATCCAGTGATATTATATATAGACTCAACATCAATCAACATATTTAAAAATAAACTAGATTTAATTATGCATCATAATCTAACATAATAAAACCACATTGTCATTAAAAATAACTTGTAAATTTTAGGCTTAATAGAACTGTAAAGTTCTCAGGCTTTTTTTGTATTTAATAATAATAATAATAATAATAACCGGCCTATCCCATTAGTATTATAAATTACATATATTATTTTTATTATTACATATATTATATGTAAATTACTTTTTAATTAAATTGTGTGGTGCAACATTGTGCAATATCCTATGGCGAAGAGGGAGGGGGGAAGGAGTTGCCGAGTTTGTTTACTCGCTTGCTTCCCAGTCCATTTTTCTATTACATAGGCTTGAGAACTCTTTTTAACGCTTTTAGGCTACGCAGGCCATTTAGGGGTGATTTTTTATTGAAAATACATAGAATGTATGAATGAAAATCAATTTTTAATCGACCAAACGGGTATCCGACCAGAGTCTCGGTCCCAATCAGGCCGATTAAGGGAGCGTACAAGTATTACGTAACGCAATTTGGGGGGAGGGGGGTTTCGTAAAACGTTACCATGCGTTACAAGGGGGAAGGGAGGGGGGTTGAACAACGGGTATAATGAATAACTGGTATTTTAGCGACTTTCCGGTACTTTGGGCAACATAATTGTGATTTTTAGATAGGGGGAACTTGAGCGTTACGTAACGTCTAGGGGGGGGGGTCCAGAAAAATGTTAAGGCGTGTTACATGGAGGGGGTCAAAAATCTTCAAAAATTGCGTTACGTAATACTTGTACCCTCCCTAATAAGGGTTTGACTTTACTTCCATACTGAGTAATTAGAATAATTTTTAACGATAGAGTGTTTCTGGAAAATAGAGATTAAAAAATAAACGAGGTACTACTTTTCAAATAAAACATTTCTTCACATACACACAAATATTACCTAACGATGGAATGATTAATTAATCTATATATATATAAAAATGAAATGGAAAAAATGTAAATATATATGTATATGTTCTATAGAAATCCACAATTTCCAATGAATCTATTTGAAATTAAGTATACATATAGTACATGGACCAAAGAGTAACGTAGTAATAATTTGAATCTCTAAATATTTCTGGGGAATTAAATATAATCAAATTTCTTCAATATCTGGATAAAAAATTTCGATTTTTGAAATCTTTATGACATGATTTATAGCCACCTTCAGGCAGACCCTTTGGGCAGGTATAAATAATCCCTTTTGTTTTCCTAGACAGTACCTCACTTGGACTCAAGGTTCTTTCTTAAAATTTGTAATGCAACAAAGATATTAAAAATTAACAAAATTCTTGCTTCTGAAGGCAGGCTTTGCGACTAGTTATAAAATAAAAGCGTCTTCCCCAGTGGCGGCCCCTGGTTATTTACCCCTGGTGCATCGTGCACGGGGAGCACGCACCGTACCCTTGTACCGGTATCTAGCTCGAGAGTCAACAACCAGGTTCCCAATGTTTGGGAGTGAGAGGCTCTTCACCTCTCTACTTCCCAAAAGTCAGTCCCTTCCGGGACTGGTCATCTCTCATCTACTCGTTCTCTCTCTAGGTAGAACCCAATGTTCTTTCAATGGGGACATTTTGGATTTTCAGAAATTTTTGGATCCATCCATTTGAGAATTTGGAGACCCGTGTATTTTTCCTAGGCTATCCATATTCTCCTCAGAAAGTGTAAAATTCCAACTGGAATTGGTCAAACAGAGAGACAAGCGAATACTATAGAGCAGTGGTTTCCAAACTTTATGTTACCACGCCTCCCTTAAAAATAATTAATCTTATAACGCCTCACCCCCCCCCCCCCCCCACCATTTTATAAAATAATACAAAAACAAAAATTTTTAATGCTAAAAAATATAAATTTATATAAAAATATTTATTTTATTTATTCTTATTTATATTAAAACAAGCAATCATTTGGGAAATTGGTTCTGGTGGCCAATATTCGCGCCTCCCCTTAGACTAGTCCGCGCCTCACAACAGTTTGGAAAACGCTGCTATAGAGAGAAAGTAATATTCTGATCGTGTCAAATATCAAGGGTGTTATGCATATCTGTCTATGTGTCAGTCTATCGAACAAAATAATAAAATATCTCAAAAACAAAAAAACTACGAGGTTGAAATTTGATATTTAAGCAACAAAAAGCATTTGAACAAAATTAGTCAAAGGGTACTACTACTTTACTGATATCTTTTCCAGTTTTTTTTTTTTTTTTTAATATTATCAAAATCGGATACAACAATATTGATTAAAATCCATAAATCGATGCTCTTTAAAATGTATATTCTTATTTCAAAATACTTGACTATTCTACTTGATTGTTCAGAGAAATAGTTGCCGAAATATCTCTTCTGATTGATTATACATTTTTTTTTATCTTGCTTAATACATATATCTTGGAACAAAATTAAACTTGCGTGATAGTATTATACCTTTTGATTAACGAAGGTAAAAGAATGCTCTGTGCTGTGCCCAGGACTAAGAAATTTGTATAATCAATTTGGTTTTAAGGGAAAAACTCAATATGTTTTTGGTATGCTTTGCAGCTAGTCTTTATATAACATGTGACCGCCATTTCTAGGTCAGACGTATTTACTGCATCTGCTTGAATGTAATTAATTTCATGTTACATGGTTAATTTGTATTTAATTTTGTAGATAGAGGACATTAATTTTAATCAAAATGCATTTAAGATATGCGGTTAGTAGTATAGTCACACCATTTAAAATACAACTTGGAATTTTACCCACAACCACCCGTAGCCCATTGAAATAATATAATATGAAAGAACTTAAAGAATTAAACAAAACTTTCACTGAAAGAAATAGTCTAAATGAACTTTTTTGAAATGACCTCGTTCAACTCCGAACTATATTGTACGATTTGAGACAGGAAGAAATCCCTTAGGTACAAATATACTTAGAGGATGCGTAAGATGGTGGCTAAAGATCTTGCAGATGCAGGATGCCACTATATCCAGACAATGCTTCGAGAAAAGTGGATTCCCTAAATAAAAAAGAATCGAATGGAACGGTTCTCTCAATTTAAAGAACTCTAAGACAGGTATAAGAATCCCTTTACTTGGAAAGTGAAATAGACCACATTAAATCCCGCTATTGTCAAGGCTTGGAAGATGTCAAACTTTAGGAAGAACGATGAGAGAATGCAGACCTGGTCATGCCACATACTTCCACTTTGATCAAAAAGTAAGGTGAATTTATTTATAAAATGTAAATTCTTTATTTATTCTTTCAAATAAATTTCATCCCCTTCAAAGTAATCACCGTCCGATAAAACGCACTTTTTCCAGTCTTCGAAACAGTCGGAAAAGCCTTCAATACCTTCTTCGATTCGGTTTTTATCTCCTCAACCGTGTCAAAACGGCGTCCCCGCATTGGCCTTTTGAGTTTGCTGAATAGCCAGAAGTCGCACGGAGCCAAATCAGGCGAATACGGTGGTAGCGGAACGGTATAAGTCGAGTTTAAATTTTTACTTCCCAGCTCCTTCACCATGTTTTTGTTTTTAAATTTTCACTTCCCAGCTTCTTCACCATGTTTTTGTTTTTAAATTTTCGCTTCCCAGCTCCTTCACCATGTTTTTGTTTTTAAATTTTTACCTCCCAGCTCCTTCACCATGTTTTTGTTTTTAAATTTTCACTTCCCAGCTCCTTCACCATGTTTTTGTTTTTAAATTTTCACTTCCCAGCTCCTTCACCATGTTTTTGTTTTTAAATTTTCGCTTCCCAGCTCCTTCACCATGTTTTTGTTTTTAAATTTTCACTTCCCAGCTCCTTCACCATGTTTTTGCTTTTAAATTTTTACTTCCCAGCTCCTTCACCATTTTTTTATTTTTTTATTTTTGGAATTTATAATTATTTATTAATATATTTATACATTTTTTGCATTTCGTGGGTTCTTATGATCTAACCTTTTATATTACTAGAATTTATTACAATAGAAGGAACACATCGTTGTGTTTTTTAAAGTATCGTGCTGAGATTCGCTCATACCGTGATATAATTTCACACTCAAAGAGATTTTGAGAATTTTTTAACGATTATAATACTAATTCTATGTAAAAATGTCGAGTGACAGATAATAAAAAGGATTTTCAAATGAATAAATAAACATAAATTCCGACAACAACAAAAAAATAAAAACATGGTGGAGGAGCTGGGAAGTGATATTTTTTTTTTGAGTGTAAAGTCATTTTCTTTTTTTTTCTCTCCCTTTCAGAATCCATTATGTATTCCGTCATTTTTCGGATGAGAGAGAGAGAGAGATGGAAAATACGTTAATGGCAATGGTTTCGACTAAATATACTTAATGAGGTTTGTCAGTTGAATAATGCGCAAAGGGATCAAGGTAATATTACGCAAAATTATTTAGACTGCAAACGAGATTTCTCTCTCTTCTATAACAACGAAACCAAGACTCGTCGACGGTCCAATACATTCAAAGCAGGGGAGGGTCTTTTACATATATCTACATATTTCAAAGAGCTATTATTTTGAGGACGCCGAATATATGAGGGAAATAATTACAAAGACAAAAAGAAAGTGTAGAAAGGAAGGAAGTGGAAGCGCTAAGATTACACGGGCTGGTGATGGATGGATAGATCAAAGCTATTAAAATAGAAAATAAGATGAAAATGTAATTATATAAACAAACTAGCCGCGCAGCCTGCCTTTGATATTTTCTTAGCATCCCTTGGAGCGATAATATTAAAAATGTTTATCTCTTCAATCTAGAATCAAATTTCATAATAATTTCGAAAAGACAACAAAATAAATAATATATATTATAACTTTGATTTACTGTTTCTATGTTCACTTCCATTCAGGAATTAATTGATGAGAAAATTTTGTTATCACTTTGTATTTATTTTAAAATATTAATACTATTTAAAATTTATTAATGTAATTTTGATGAAAAGTTTCTAAGCTACTAGTATTAAATATAACCATAAAAGAACTTTAATAATATCTCTGTTTGAATTTTTAAAGAGACTTTGAAGCATTTTTGCAAATATAATTGGACTAAGAGAATTTTACAATCATGTGTCAAGGGACTTTGAAGCATTTTTACAAATATATATTGAACTTGGAGAATTTAGCAAAAATAATTTTTTATAATTTATTGTTTATTCTCTAAATTAGTTGTATTTTTAGAGATAATTTATGAATATCTGCAATAATTACAGTATT
>JAKCPI010029091.1:0-25185 GCA_023213315.1 Euborellia annulipes | reverse complement strand
ATTAAATCTTTACTTGAGAATAATAAATTACGGGAATAATATGAACATTATATTTTCTGTGTGATAGGTCAGTTTTTAATCAGATTTTAAAAGCTCTTTGTTTTTTTTATACACTCCCACTTTTTTCCCATTCACACTCCACACTACACATTCACACAGTCTTTTCGGCAACTCAGGCCATATAAGCGATATATGTTATTAATTAATATACATATGGGGCTCCAGGCCAAGCTCATTGTTATCAAGGTCAAGTTTAGTTCTTTTTTTAGACTATAGCTCATTTGACAGGCATTAGAGGTCCGTTTACATACACATAGGAATTATAAAGGCGAGTAGTCAGTTAAATTAGATAAATAAAAATTTCATTTATTTATTTTGCAGATAGTTGAAATACATTACATACATTAAGTCCCAATCGGACTGGTTTAGTGGTGCAAAAAAAGTTTAAAATTTTTTTCAGTTTTTTATTTATTTATTTTTTATCTTTGGACACCCCAAATTCAATTTTTTGGCCCTCGGCGTGCTGGTCTTCTATACCAAGGCCCGTGAGTTCGGATCCCAGGCAGTCCGTTGATTTTATTTAAGCCATTTGGATTCCAAATAGCTTGAATAATGCCTGGACCCCAATATATATATATTATTAAATTAAATACAAGTCCTATGGCCTGGGTTGCCGAGAAGACTGTGTCTGTATGTGTGAGTGTGAGTATGAATCGGAAAAAAGTGAATGTTTTTTAAAACAAAAAAAAAATATACAATTTTTACCATCCCTGAATGAAAAAAGCATATCTTCTTCTTTAGCTTTTCAAAAAGCAATCATTGGTGAAAAGCTGTTAATTATAAATAGCAAAAGTTTATTCCGTTTTGGAAGAGAGCTAAACGCCTAAGAGATAGGCAGCCAAAGTACCAGACTTGGTTAATTTTTTTTTTTTTTATAATCTCGTTAATTAATAGTAAACCACTTTTCATGATTGAATGATCGAAGTCCTTCGAGTCCTGTCTAGACGTGAAGCTTCTCATAATTAAGAAAAGGCGAGGGTCCGCCGCAGGCGGGCCCGGAGCCATTTGACGGGGGATTTAGCGGGATGAAGCAGGCGCCGCGGCTAGTTTTTAAAAAAGAAATGCACTTATTGAGACGGGGGGGCAGGGTAATTAAATCAACAGGATACATTTGTTTTTCAGTTAAAATTTTAAATTTCTACCGAAAAAAAGAAATTAAAATTATTTTCATTAAATTTTTCCTCAGTGAGTTAGTTCCCTTGGAGAGATACCTCTCTAAATATGTTCATAAAAAAAGAAATATTTAAAAAATGGCATCCTAGAAACAAGCATGTGGAACGTCCCCCGATTGCCCTCGGTATTATTTATATAAATAGCTCTGTGTAAACTTTATTTTGCCCCATGTTACCCACCCCTGTTAAAGTATAAATTATAACAAAAATTCTTCTTTGTAAGTAAATAAATCATCAGATACCTGCTACCTCTCTCTTCTTCTTTTGCACCTTGGAATACGAATCTCTTTAGTTGGAGAGGATTTATTTTATTTCTTTTGGAATTGATGGCATCTTTTGGGGAAGAGAGTTAAACTCTTTCTCATAGATAATTCACTGGTTGAAAAAGAGAGACTTTTTCCTCCCTGTTGAAATCTTACCGGATTTCCTTTTGGTCATCTTTTCTTTCATTTTTTTTAAGGCAAAAGCCGGTTCGCTGTTCAAAATGATGATATCCATATAAAACTGAATTTTTCATAAATATACAAGATGTTTTCTAAAATAAACTTAACCTTAGGTTCTGGTCCAAACATTTTATTTCAATGTTCATATTTTAATAAATTCTACGAAAAAAATAAAATTCTTATTATAAATGGTCATCTTATCGGTCTTGTTTAACGAATTTAGACTTTAAAAGATAATATGAATGGGGTTTAAAAAAGAAAAGGTAATCCTCGTTTTTTAGAATGAGACCTTTACACGCTTGATAAGAATATCTCTCTGATGAATGACTCTAAGCTCCTCCTTTGTGGAAACTTCCCTCCATTGACAAAAATGACTCACAAGTGCCGAGGTTACTTTTAATAATAATTTTTCCTTTTTAATTTTCTTATTAAAGATGAAAGCACCAAGTAGAGTCATTCATAAAAATTATAAAGAATGGAGGCAAAGATGACCTTGTAATTAATTATGATTATTCTCTCTCTTTAAGAAAAAAAAATTTAAGAATTTCAGAGATTACAAATATATATACCATATAATAATTAAGTTTAGGGCCTACTAACAAAAAAAAAAAAGGTGGTCGAGTATCTTAGCTCTTCTTCTTCTCTTCTAATCAAAGTTGATTATATAAATCACTCGAAATTTTTCCAAACATTTTTCATAGATAAAGGTCTTTTATATTCACATTAAAATCAATTTGCACTCTAAATATAATAATCTGGCAGATCATCTCCTAATTTTGATATAAAAGAAATGTGTTATATCCATCAAAATCTCGACATCGAATTTTTTACTTGAATCCAATACCTTCTCTCTACATATATACATATATAGTTAAGAGAAAGTAATACATCTTAAGTATCTTTATTTATTGCCGACCTTAAAGTTGTTGTTAGGGGTATATTTATGTAGGCCTATTATTTAATCCGCCTTAAGTGAAACTGGTTGTGATTTAATATGTTGATTAGAACAGGAGGGTGCAATCTGCCTGCTGCCTCCAATCCTAATCAACGTACCGTATATTTATTTAAATTATTTGAAATATTTCGGAAATATCTTTTTTTTTTGGCTATATTTATTTATGCATTCCATTATTTGATTATTTATTTTTATTTTTTTTAAATATATTCAATCTACATAAAGCTATTTTAATTTATTGATCAGGACGAGACATACCATACTTGCACAACAACAAACATGACATGTACAACAACAGCGTCGATAACAAGTGCATGTGCAAAACAAATACAAGTAAACTTTTATTAAACATAAAAGATATGTCTTTTAAAGAATTAAATTTAAATAAAAATTATTCAGTTTTTCTTTAAATGAGCCAGCTAGGCTAATTCTTTTTTTGTTACGCTCACTTCTTTCTATCCTCTTCATTATCAAGATTATCTTTTGATATTGTTTGACCTTTAAGTTAGCTTTCCACATTTTCATACTAGAAAAAGTTGTATTTTTTTTCAAAATATCAGTTTCCGAAGTCATCTTCATTCTTCTTAAATTCTAGATGTCATTTTATATTTTAATTTGACCTTTACTGTTCAGGGTGAGAGTATACATACGCAACCAGGATTTGCTCCTGGGAGGGGGGCGGGGGGTTTGTTTTAAGGAACTAGAAGCTCGAGCGACCATTGCCCCCTCCCTCCCCCCCTTTCCAAATGACTCAAGCCCGGTGACGGCGAACCTTCCCCTAAAAACTCAAATTTCGTTTTTCTTTAGTTACCTATCTTATATTTATATGTAGTCCAGTAGATATAACTTTTACTTGGAAAGTATTCCGAAGTTAATGAAATTTTTACAGGTTACAGGTTTGGGATCACTCTAGGATGTCTATCCTAAGACCTCGAGGACCCTGTCCCCCTGTGTTCTTGGGGGGGGTTGAAGGCAAAAACCTCAATAGTTTTGGGCTTCTTTTAGTTTTTCGCTTATATTTCGTAAATTGAACATAATTTCTCCACTATGCAAAGTTGTAGAGAATTAGAGTTGCTAAAATTTGTAGACCCGATATTAACCGAGATGACCGGCCAAATCTTGATTATATTTCGTTTTAGTTTTATGAACCAAATGTTAGCAAATCTAATTCTCTACCACTTTGCATAGTGGAGAATATATGTTTAGTTTACAAAATATAAGTGAAAAACTGAAAAAAGTTAGGTTTTTGCCTCACCCTCCAAGTTAACTCAAGAACTTCGAGATCCAGGACTTAGGATAAACATCCTAGAGTACCCCCATATAACCTATAAAAGTTTCATTAACTTCGGAATAATTTCCAGGTGAAAAGTGGATATAGACAGGTATTCATTTTTCGAATATTTTTACTTTCTCTTACATATATATATATGTTAATATATAGAGAGAGAAAGTATTGGATTCATGTCAAAAATTGGATGTCGAGATTTTGATGGATATACACGTTTTGAGGTCCCCCGAATGCAAAAAAGTGGTTTTTGCAAAAAATACACTGTGTGTGTGGCTGTGAACAAAATATCTCAAGAACGAAAAGAGCTAGGAGGTTGAAATTTTATATTTAAGTTAGGCATCCCCATGGGACATGACAGGAAACTTTTGAACAAAATCGACCAAAGAATACTAGAACTTTACTGATGCACTTTTTCAGTTTTTTTCGATTTTCTCTAAATTCGCTTCTACGATTTTTATTAAAATTCAAAAATCAATTATTTTTTTAGATTCTCTTTAAAGTGTATATTCTCATTTTTTCAATGAAATCTTCTTAAGACTACTTTACTCTTGTACTTCATAGGAAAGATAGGAGAAATGGTTGCCATGGTAGCAAAATATAAATACCATACTTAAAAATTTTACTACATCTTGAGTTTTAATATATCGGCGGATAAGAAATTTTTTCAAATAAAATGATAGGCTGTTTTTTTCTTTTCTATTTGTAATATACATAATATAGAGCAATTTGAATTTTTTTCTCTCCTGAGGGGGGGGAGGAGGGTTTAAACTCTAAACCCCCTGGTTGCGCCACTGTTTTAATAAATAACACGTACAGATCGCTACCAGGGGACGTTTCACACGATGATTTCCCGGGACCACTTACCCGAGGTTTGCCCACGTTTGATATTGCTTGGCTGCAACGATATTTTTTGTTCATTCGCTTTTATAAAATAATTTATACCGGTAACTTTGATATGAGTTTTGTTGTAGTTGAGCCGTATAATTTGAAAATTATAACATATCATTCATAAATCTAATTTCGAAAAGGCTTTTATGAATTAAATAAAGTGTAAAGGGAGAGAGCCTCCCTTTATACTTTTGCCATTTGGCATCAAAAACTATTCATCTCATTCTATGTTCAGACAATTATTAAATGAATCTAAATTTTAAACCAGATGCTTTACTTATTCCAGATGGATCTAGTAGAAAATTATTAATAAGAAAAAATCCTAAGAAAACGCTTTGTTGTTGCTGTGTTTAGCTCACATCATTTTGATGAAACGATGACAGGCAGTAGACATTTTTTAATCTCTACTCATTATTTCAAATTTTAAATAATTGATTTAAAAATATCCCATTTACAAAAGTATTTTTTTAATACAATAAATTAAAATTATTTATATATATATTTTTTTTAATAAATTGAATTTGACCCGCCCTATAACAGTGTGATGATAGCGCTTGAATGGCATTGTTGATGCCGATCGTAGCTCACTTCCAGTTGGTGATGACATGCAGGCGAAATGAAATGTTCTCTCGTTCTTAAAATACAGTAATTGTTATTTTCTATAAATTGATATTTTGTGTTTAATTAGTTTATTTAGTTAAATATGTGTGAAATTTTAAGTGTTTTCAAAAAGAGAAGAGAATTGTATTCGAAAAAAGCGAATGGTAAGCTATTTGACTTAATTCAATCAGCTCTTTTTTTTTCTTTTTAAAAAAACACTCACATACACATTCACACAGTCTTTCAGGCCTTATAAGACTTTGACGATAACCGTTGTTATTTATAATATCTATTGGAGGTATTTCTATTTAACCCATTTGGAATCAGCTCCTTTAAGAAAATTAATATTAATAAATAGAATATGTTTGCTATAAAAGCTGTAGATTCATCACCATATTTTTAAAATAAATTTTTTATGGCAATTTCTTTCATTGAAAGAGATGGAAGTAATAAAATGAATTTTCGTAACAAAAAGGATTTTTACTTTTTCTTTTCTATATTTGAAATATATAGAGAGGAAATATTGCATAGAAAAGATAAGAGATTGTTGCCATGGTAATAATAAAAATTCCTAAGTTTGGGGATAAATTTTATTTCTTATGCCTTAGAAAACTAATTGATAATGTCAAAAAATCTGGTGTATAGTATATCACAGAACTTTTTACTACCGAAGTGATAGTTGTTGTGATGCCAGCCACACCAGATTTTTATTCATTTTATTCTTCATTTAGATACTCTTTATTTCTAAATAGCTCAGATTTTTTTACTTCTACATATATTGATTTTTAAAATTCTATTAAACTAATGTTATTTTTATCAGTAATAACATAATATTGTTTAATACAATCCGATCATTCCTTGATAAAATTAACATTCCTTTCATTCTACCCCTTTGCTTGAATTTCTAAAATAATACAATATGGATTATTGGGATAATATATGTAAACAGCAGAGCGGAATTGTATTGATTCATATATTTATAATCCCACCTCCAACGAAAGATCGTTCAACGAAGATATTTTCGTATTTAATTAGACTGTCCTTTATTCATAAAACAAATGGCCTTTAGGTCTTTAGGTCTAGGACAATTGCGTGTCTGTGTGTCTCGTCAGTTCAATTTATTTATTATTACCTTGTACGGCTTTAAGTACAAGAATGATGACCTCTTTTCCATAAAGATACCTTGTTCTTTTTGATGTGGCTATCATTTTACTTATTTTATTACAAGGGAATTATCTATTAATTAATTTTACAGTGAGGGCATCTTGGAGAGGAAGTTATTTATTTAATAACTCTTGTTTTATCTGTTAGTTTAGCAGGAAAAGCGATAGAATTGGAATAAAATAAATGAGTATATAGGAAAGTTTTTTTTTTTTTTTAAACATTCACACTTTTTTCTCTCAATCACACTCACATTCACACACTCTTCTCGGCAACTCAGGCCATATAAGACTAGTCGATAACCGTTGTATTGAAAATATCTATTCAGGCATTCTATTTAAGCCATCTGGTATCCAAATGGCTTAAATAACATCATCGGACTGCCTGGGGTCCGAACCCGCGACGCACAGTGGGCTGAAATAGGAAAAAAGCGGCCATAATTCGAAAAAATGAACTTCAAAATATAAAACCAACGTTTTGCACACCAATAATAGACTATATGTGGACCTCAGGACAATAATTCATTTTTTTTTTACCCAACCCAAACCAGAGTTATAGAGCGCCAAAGGGGGCAAGAAAACTTACTAACTTTTCTTTGCGTTTTAAGTCGATATTCAGGAATTTTTTCATGGATTAATATTGATCCAATTTTAATGAATTTTTTTTTTAATCATAGATAAATTAATCTTCTTTCTGAAAATATTTTTGTTTTTCTTGTATTTCAGTTATTTATTTTTGAATAAATTTTTTTTGTAAGTAAAAAAAAAGCAATATAAATTTTTTTCAATTTCAAAAAAGTATATGGGATCCATGCGGATCCCTAACAAACTCAATAGATTCTGAAACTAGAATACATGTAGAACATAATTGCATCGAAACTTTTTGCCCGAATTTGCCCGCCGAATTTTTATTAATTTTTTTATAATTAAATCGACAGAAAAACAAGTGATTTCCGTCAAACCATATGAACTTCTCTCTGCTTTACAGATAATATTGAAACGTGACAAAGGGCTGACGGGCAAAATAAAATCAGGCTATTATTAGAATGACCATAAAATTTTATGGTCGGGGCTCAGATTTTGTAATCTTTTGAAAAAATAATCTATTAAAAGGGAATATCCAATATTTGAAAATTTCATTTTTTCTTGTTCATATTCTTATTAATATTATTGAAATAAATTGAAATAACTATTATTTTTGTATACAAGTGGTAAAGCCCCCCTGGACCCCCTTACATGCCTTCGATGAGCAAATGCTTCAAATTTATTCTTGCTCACTGTTTGGAAATTTTGCAATTGCTCGACTTCTGCGGAAAATTTTAAAGTTTTAAATTTCCTTCACTGACTCCACTTACTTTGTCTCTGGCCAATCAGCAAGAGAGAGTGGTAAATAGGAACATAAAACAGAATTTAGTGGCTAGAGCTTTATATTATAGTAATGATATTTATTTTTTAGCAAATAATTTTTATCTAAGTATAATGACCGAGACATAGAAGCTGACTCCAAGGGGCCCAAGGGGCTCGAGCCCCCTCCCCCCAAACCCCCCAATGTTGAGGGAAGAGAAAATAAGTCATCTTTGTAATCAGCAATCCATTAAGATATATATAAAGACGTTTTGCTTGTATAAGCTTTGATATAATTATATCAAAAAAATTATTTTTTGACCCTTTGAGTAAGGGGTACCCCATCTATATATTTTGTAAAAATAAATGACATATTTGTAACGAGTGACCTTTAAAATATATATAAAAAAAATCTGGTGTGACTGGCGACACAGCACACAACTTTCTCTTACCCTTCGGTAAGAGAAAGTTGCGCACTGTGCTGGTCACACCAGATTTTTTGTGTCGAGATATATTTAGTTTCCGATAGCACCTTAGTTTCAAACTTGCATTTTAAATGTTGACTGCTTCAAATAAACTATGGTTATTTTTCAAAATTTTAATCTCATATTTGGACATTTTATACACAATATAGAATCGTAAATAAATACAAAATTTCATAAGAATTGGAAAAAAATTTTAAATGCGTAAAAAAGTTCCAAAGGGGACCCCCTTTTGAATCGAAATTAACATACAAATCCCTATAGGAAATTAACATTGTCCCTATGCGAAGATAAGGTGGAAAGGGAATTTAAAAGAGTAGAGAGAGACGATAATGTTTGCAAGTGAGAGAGAGACATATATGTTTTCTTTGAAACAATTAAAGACACAAATAAATTTAAAAAAAATGGGAATTTAAATAATAATTGATTTTTAATCTAATAAAAAGAAAAAGATTTAAATTCCGTTACCATGGCAACCATTTCTATCTTTCCTATGAAGAACAAGAGTAAAGTGGTCTTCAGAAGATTTCAACGGCAAAATGAGAATATACATTTTAAAGAGCATCTAAAAAATAATTGATTTTTGAATTTAAAAAAAATCCTTGGAGGGAATTTTGAGAAAATCGAAAAAAACTGAAAAAGTACATCAGTAAAGTACTAGTACTTTTTGGCCGATTTTGTTCAAAAGCTTATTTTGAGCGTGTGGGAAGGTACCTAAGTTAAATATAAAATTTCAATCCGGTAGCTCAATTCCTTCATGCTAAAAATCTGTCCACACATACAGACACACACACACACACATACATACATACACATACATACATACACACACACAGACCAATTTGCGGGACCCACTTTTTTGGACTCAGGGGACCTCAAAACATGTATATCCATCAAAATCTCGACATCGAATTTTTGACATGATCGCAATACTTTCTCTCCTATATATTTCATATATAGGCTAAGAGAAAGTAATATTTGCTTGTAATTGCAAAAAAAAAAAAATATTTTGTGCCCCCTTCAGTAAGGGGTAGTTCACCCCATCATATATTTTGTAAAAATAAATGACACTTTTGAAACCAGTGACCATTAAAATGTATATAAAGACATATTGCTTGTAATTATCAGAGCAAAATTTTTTTAACACCTTGAGTAAGGGGTAGTTCACCCCATGTATGTTTTTAGTAAAAATAGATGACATCTTTGGAATCAGCATCCATTAAAATGTATATAAAGACATATTGCTTGTAATTATCAAAAAAAAAATTTTTTTTGCTCCTTCAGTAAGGGGTAGTTCACCCCAGGTATGTTTTTTGTAAAAATAAATGTCATTTTTGTAAAACGCATATTTTTTTTGATTTTTTGACATAAGTTTTTTTTTATATTTCACACATCATAATTTTTTTTTCAACTTTGTCAAGGGGTAATTTCAACCCCCTTTTGGTAAAATATGAAAATATTGAAGGGTATAGAAGAACATATGATTCTGTATGTATAGTTTTAATTTTGTAAAAATCCGCCCAAAAAAAGATAATTATGGCCGCTTTTTTTCGATTTCAGCCCACTGTGCGACGTTCGGTATAGAAGGTAGACACGCTACCAACTAGACCAAGCCCGTAGGGACAGATATAATTAGTTGCTCTTAGCACTTAAGTTCCAAACTTGACCACGCGATTCATAGATGGCACTGAGCTACGAATGCTTCCATTTACCAGTAAAGTGTACTTCAAACGATTTCCACGAAAAATATCACTGATATACCCTTTTTAAAGAGCATCTAAAAAATAGTTGATTTTATGAATTTTAAACAAAATCGTTGAAGCGAATTGTGAGAAAATCGAAAAAAAACTGAAAAAGAACATCAGTAAAGTACTTGTACCTTTTTGTCCGATTTTGTTCAAAAGCTTATTTTCACGCCCTAGAGTGGTGTCTAACTTAAATATAAAATTTCAGCCGCATAGCTCAATTCCTCCATGCTTTAAATTGGACACACACACACAGACAGACCATGTCGTGAAATCCACTTTTTGGATTCAGGGGACCTCAAAACGTGAAGATCCATTAAGAATCTCGATATCCAAATTTTGACATGAATCCAATACTTTCTCTCTATATATATACCAGTATGTATATTAACATATACATATATGTAAGAGAAATTCAGATGTACTGGGAGCACAGCACACAACTTCCTCTTACCTTCGGTAATCGAAAGTTGTGTTCTGTGCTTGTCACACCAGATTTTTTGTGTCGACATGTATTTAGTTCCCGGCAGTAGGGAACATTCGAATTCAGATGTAAAATTTATAAGTATGGGAAAATATTTATATTTTGTTACCATGGCAACCATTTCTCCTATCTTTCCTATGAAATACAAGAGTAAAGTGTGCTTCAAACAGATTTTGAGGGCAAAACGAGAATATACATTTGAAAGAGCATCTAAAAAATAATTGATTTTTGAATTTTAATCAAAATGGTTAGAGCGAATTTTGAGAAAATCGAAAAAAACTGAAAAAGTACATCAGTAAAGTACTAGTACTCTTTGGCCGATTTTGATTAAAAGCTCATTTTTCCGGTCCCGGGAGGTATCTAACTTAAATATAAAATTTCATCCTCCTAGCTCAATTCCTTCATGCTTAAAATTGAACACACACAGACACACACACAGACACACAGACACACAGACAGACCATGTCGCGAAAATCACTTTTTTGGATTCAGGGGACCTCAAAACGTGAAGATCCATCAAAATCTCGACATCGAATTTTTGACATGAAACCAATACTTTCTCTCTCTATATATATTACATATATACATAGGTAAGAGAAAGTAAAATTACTCGATTATAAAAACACTCAGACTTTTTTCTCATTCACACAGTCTTTTCGGCAACTTAGGCCATTAAGACTTTTTACGCACGAAGCTTTTGAACAAAATTGGCCAAAGAGTACTAATACTATACTTGATGTACTTTTTCAGTTTTTTTTACTTTCTCTTACCTATGTATATATGTAATATATATATAGAGAGAAAGTATTGGATTCATGTCAAAAATTCGATGTCGAGATTTTGATGGATCTTCACGTTTTGAGGTCCACCTGAATCCAAAAAAGTGGTTTTCGCGACATGGTCTGTCTGTGGGTGGGGTGGGTGGGTGGGGGGTGTGTGTGTGGGGGGTGTGTGTGTGTTCAATTTTAAGCATGAAGGAATTGAGCTATGAGGCTGAAATTTTATATTTAAGTTAAACACCCCCGGGACCGGAAAAAAATAAGCTTTTAAATCAAAATCGGCCAAAGAGTACTAGTACTTTACTGATGTACTTTTTCAGTTTTTTTCGATTTTCTCAAAATTTGCTCCAACGATTTTTTTTTTAATCCAAAAATCAATTAATTTTTAGATTCTCTTTGAAATGTATATTCTCATTTTGCAAATTGAAATCTTCTGAAGACCACTTTACCTCTTGTACTCCATAGGAAGGATAAGAGAAATGGTTGCCATGGTAACAAAATATAAATATTTTCCCATACTTATAAATTTTACATCTGAATTCATATGTTCCGTACTGTCGGGAACTAAATATAAGTCGACACAAAAAATCTCGTGTGACAAGCACAGAACACAACTTTCGATTACCGAAGGTAAGAGAAAGTTGTGTGCTGTGCGCCAGTCACACCAGATTTTTTTTTTTTTCGAATTTATCAAAATTCACTCCAACGATTTTATTTAAAATTCATAAAACAATTAGTTTTTAAATGATCTGTCTTTAAAATGCCAATCAAAGATAAAGGAAAGTGTGCGCGCTGTGCGACCAGTCACACCAGATATTTTAAATAATATTAAGATTTATTATATTCTGAGTTGAAGAAAGGGTTTTTCTTTTTGAGATGACTGTATTATAAATAACTGAGTGGGGACTAATAGAATACACTTGAAAAAGTATTTCCATTATTAAAAAAAATAAATAAATAAATTTACCACCTGCTCAAATTTTTCTCACAAGAACTTTGAATGAACGACCTCTTTTGTACACCCTGTTAGTTAAATGTGTATTGGTCAGAGAGGGATATAAATAAATTCATAGTAGTCTAGTTAGCGTAGCGTATATAGAACAGGACAAAAGGTATTTGTAATTAGAAGATTATGTGAAATTTAGCATCATATTCAGAATTAGCTTTAATGGGTTTGGATCATATTTGAAATATCATATTCTCTCTCTATTATATATTTACTATTAAAGAGAAAATTAAGATAAATAATAGAGCTAGTAGTTAGAGTTAATTAATTGAAATTATTAAGAAGGTTCTTGTTAAAATTGAACTCAATGTGGGTGTAGAGGGTCCTTTAATATTACCATATAAAATAAAGTGTTTCAAAAATCAGACAATTAAAAGCAATATAGTATCATAAATAGACACGTTTCTACTTAGAGAGCTTGGAATATTGTAGAAAAATTGCATATATTGTCAATATTGTAGGAATATTGCAAATCTTGCAGCGGAAATATTCCAAGCTAGGCGGACATGGGGAATATTGCAGCAAGTGTTGCTGCAATATTCCTATGTCCTCCTCTTTGCAACATTGCAGGAATAATGCGGCAATGTTGCTGCAATGTTACTGTCTGAATTGCAATGTTGGTTTGAATATTGCTGCAATCAGGGGCGTATATAGACATTTTTTTCGGGGGGGGGGGGGCTGATCTCAAAATTCTTCTGCGAAAAATTTTTTTTTTCGCGGAACCAAAGTTTTCCGGACACAAAAATTTTTGCCGCCCGCGGAACATTGCCTCTTCCGCGGAACCAAAAATTTTTTCATGTCCGTAAAAAATATTGTTAAATTTTTGCCACCCACGGAACCAAAATTTTTTATTTTATTTTTACATATGCCGCCCTGCGGAACATTCCCTCTTTTTGTGGAAACAAAAATTCTTTCCCCTCCGTACAAATTTTTCCCTTTTTTTTTTTTTAGAGACGCTAAATTTTTGCCGCCCGTGGAACCAAAATTTCCGTGCTACGGGGCCGAACTAACATTTCGGGGGGGGGGGCTGGGAGACCCATTATTATCTCTATATCCCTATATGTTTATATGCATTTGGGGCCCGGGCCCCTCGGCCCTCCCCCTTATATACGCCCCCTGGCTGCAATATTGGTTTGAATATTGCTACAATATTGCAAATTGTTAATATAACGTGGTTTGAACTGCAATATTGTCAATATTAATCAAGATTGGCATTATTGCTGCAATATTCCAAGCTGTCTGGGTACCTTATTTTGAATCATAAAAAATGTTGCGATCGCGTTAAAAATTCAATGTTAAGATTTTGATGAAAATATACGTTTTGATGCCTTAAAAAAATATCTCATGAACAAAAAGAGTTACAAGTTTAGAATTTGATATTTAAGTTATCTACTCCTGTAACATGTAACATGAAGCTTTTGAACAAAATTAGCCAAAGAGTACCTACCTATTACTTCACAGATGTATTTTTCTAGGTTTTTTTTTTTATACGGTTTTAATGATTTTGATTAAAATGATTTTTTTTTTTTTTTGAGAGACAAAAAACATATGGTGTGACGGCAG
This sequence comes from Euborellia annulipes, assembly GCA_023213315.1. Taxonomy (NCBI): domain Eukaryota; kingdom Metazoa; phylum Arthropoda; class Insecta; order Dermaptera; family Anisolabididae; genus Euborellia; species Euborellia annulipes. The sequence goes on along the minus strand of JAKCPI010029091.1, from coordinate 11,216 downwards.
CATATCTCACAACTTAGAAGAAAAGAGAATAAAACGTTATTGTGCTGTGCTGTTACTCACACCAAATTTTTGTTAGTGAAAATTCTAATCAACTGGTTAATTAATTTAAAAGGTTATTTAAAATAAAGTGTAGAAAAACTATTAACAATTTAGACAATAGAGGGAAAGTAATTTCATTTCAAGTGCTAACGACAATTGTGAGAGAAAGTTTAGAAATTGAATGGATGAAATTTTCAATGAAAATTCGCCATTGTTTTTTGTTTTTTTTTTTTATTTGAGTTAAATTTTGTATTTGTATTTCAACAGGGTATTTAATAAAAACGAAATTGAAATACGGTTAAAAACAAATCTACCTATAATACAAATTTGATTGATTCAATAAATTACATAACTCTGATTACAACCAAAATGCAGGCACCGAATTTTTGTACTCGTTGTGGAGAGTCTAGAAAAAATACCTAATAATAAAGAGGCTCAAAAAATTCCTGAAAATTCATAATTTTGTCATTTGAAAGCATTGGGGTCCTTTAGAAAAATTATAATAATAATTACATCTCTCAGACGAAAAATAATAAAAATTATTATATAATTAAATTTTGTTTTAATTTTATGATTGAGCGAAACCAGTCCCGTGAGGGACTGATTTTAGGGGAGTATAGAGGTAAAGGGCCTGTCACTCCCAAAATTGGAATCGGGTTGATGGCCCTCGAACTAGATACCGGTACTTGGGGTTGGTGCGTGCCTCTGTGCACGATGCAACAGGGGTAACTAAACGGGGAATGTTTTTTTTTTTTGTAGGCTATTGAGGGTTTTTATGCCATAATTTAGGCTTTTCCCTCAAAAAAAAAAAAAAATTTATGATAGAGCGAAACCAGTCCCGTGAGGGACTGATTTTAGGGAGTATAGAGGTGAAGGGCCTCTCACTCCCAAACATTGGGAACCGGATTGATGGCCATTTGCGCTAGATGCCGGTACTGGGATGGGTGCGTGCCTCCGTGCACGATGCACCAGGGATAAACAACCGGGGAATGTTTTTTTTTTTTTTTTTTTTTTTTTTTTGTAGGCTATTGAGGGTTTTTATGCCATAATTGAAGGCTTTTTCCCCTCAAATAAAAAAAAAAAAAAAAAAAAATAGAAAATGTTTTTTTTAAACAACTTTTTTTCTTTTGATGAAATTTTACTTTAATTTTGATGCTATTTAATTTTGATTTTTGTTTGTATTTTGATGATATTTTTTTTAGATTATTACTTTTGTTTTGATCCTATTTATTTTTGATTTTTTTTTAATGCTGTATTATTTTAATTTTTGCTTTGTTTTTTTTCCTTTTTTTTTTTTTTTGTCTTCCCTTTGCCTTTTTTAAATTTTTTTTTTAAAAGGGATTTTTAGAATTACAGAAAAATTATTTTCATAAATCTTTTACTTTCTCTTACCTATGTATATATGTAATATATATAAGAGAGAAAGTATTGGATTCATGTCAAAAATTCGATGTCGAGATTTTGGTGGATCTTCACGTTTTGAGGTCCCCTGAATCCAAAAAAGTGGTTTTCGCGACATGGTCTGTCTGTGTGTGTGTTGTGTGTGTGTGTGTGTTCAATTTTAAGCATGAAGGAATTGAGCCATGATGTTGAAATTTTATATTTAAGTTAAACACCCCCGGGACCGGAAAAATAAGCTTTTAATCAAAATCGGCCAAAGAGTACTAGTACTTTACTGATGTACTTTTTCAGTTTTTTTCGATTTTCTCAAAATTTCCTCCAACGATTTTTTTTAAAATTCAAAAATCAATTAATTTTTAGATTCTCTTTAAAATGTATATTCTCATTTTGCGATTGAAATCTTCTGAAGACCACTTTACTCTTGTATTTCATAGGGAAGATAGGAGAAATGGTTGCCATGGTAACAAAATATAAATATTTTCCCATACTTATAAATTTTATATCTGAATTCATATGTTCCGTACTGTCGGGAACTAAATATATGTCGACACAAAAAATCTGGTGTGACAAGCACAGAACACAACTTTCGATTACCGAAGGTAAGAGAAAGTTGTGTGCTGTGCGCCAGTCACACCAGATTTTTTTAATTTTTGCTTTCTTTTGATATGCTATTTAGTATGATTTTTTCTTTTGTTTTGTTGTTGTATTATTTTGATTTTTAGTTCTTATTTTGATGGTATTTCATTTTCATCTTTGTTTGTATTTTGGTGTTTTTTATTTAGATTTTTACTTTTGGTTTGGTGCTATTTAGTTTTTTGATTTTTGTTCTTGGTTTGGTGGTATTTTATTTTGATTTTTGTTTGTATTTTGATTATATATTATTTTTATTTTATTTATTTATTTTTTTCTATTCTCATTTCATAGCGTTTTTCACGTCATCCATCCACATACGTATCTTCGAATAATATAATTATATTTTAAAATGTTAAAAAAATGCTACCAAATAATTGTAAATGTAAAAAAAGGGCGTTGGGTGGCTTCTGCCGCAGCCGATAATATATATATATATAAATAAACCTTTTTTTCCAAATATTATATAATCACCTCATATATGATAGTTCAACTCTGACGATAACCTAAAAAATAAACTTTCTCTCATCCATGTCCCAAAAAAAGATAGATGGTTAAGAAGAACAGGAGAGTTTTGCAACAATTTTTTTTAAGTGGAACTTTTATTTGATAGCATGTCGCGTTACAAGCAGTGACGCTACAAGCCATAACGTCACAGGCCGTGACGGCAAATATAGGAAAGTTGAAATTTAATATATATGACGAATTATAAAAAAATAATTGACATTTAATAATTCAATTTTTAAAATTAAAATTAATTTAAAATGATTCAAATCTTCAAATATTGTTCTCAGTTTTTAACATGCTTCTATTAATTTCCTATTTTTCAATTATTAAGTTAAGATTAAAAACTCGATTTTAATACCCTTAATTGAATAATTTTCTGAAAATTTTCAGTTAAACGCCTACGATCCGAAAAAAGGGGGGTTTCACTTGCATCGTGCTTTCATAAAAACACACAATGGCTTTTTTGAAGGTATTTATTTTAAATACTGTAGTTGAGAGAGCGAGAGTTAGATTGAGGGGTTTTGGATTGACAAATGGGAACCAAGGGGACCACAAGCTGACTGTTTAGTGGCTGTACGCCTAATAACAAATGAGATAATTCCATGGTGAGCGTGTGATGAAGGGCCTAAGGGCTAATGTGATGAGGGCGGGATAATAGCCGAGGTCGTCAAGGTAAACACTCCACACACACACACACACACACACACACACACCGACCCTCATTCAGATAGACAGGTCATTTTCCTTTGGGGAGGGGAAAGAAAGTATCAATATTATTGATACAATTAAGAATAAAAGAGGGAGGAAAAAAAAAACATGGTTTGTTATCAAGTCTCTTGAAATTGATGGCTAAATTCACATAAACAAGAGGGGGTGAATTGATCTAAAATAATGGAGGAGGATTCTTCAATTTCGCAAGTACGGGATTACATTTTAATTAGTTTATCACTTGTTGTCTGGAATATTGAAATGAGGTTGCACCCTTATAGGTTAGAGAGTGCAGGAATAATAGTCGGGTCACTAAAATTGAGGAGGCTCAAAAGTTTTTTCCTATTGAAAAGTATTGGTCCTTTGAAGAAAATCAGCTTCGGTATTCGAAAATTGTGTTCTGTGATTGTCACAACAGATTTTTTGTGTCGACATATATTTAATTTCCGCCGATATATTAAAATTCAAGATGGAAAATTTATAAACATGGGAAAATATTTACATTTTGTTACCATTTCTCCTATCTTTCCTATGAATTACAAGGGTTTTATAGTTCTATAGTCCCTTTTGCTATCACGCGGCGAAGATTTTGAGTGGACTTTGCACATCTCAAAATTTTCTTCCCATGAGAAAATTATTTCTAATGATATTGAATATTATCGAATATTATATTAATTTCTCAGAATCTGAATTCTAGTCTTCTAGGCATCCGGTCGTGATATATGACACCGAACACCTGCATTTGTTAAATGTAGGACGAATCTATTTTTGTCTAGAAAAGCCACGTGTCTGTCTGGACACTGTCTAGCTTTTAATTGTTTTTTAATTTAGTGAATCATTCTTCAGTAAACAAATCTTTAATTGCTTGAAAAAGGACTCTTCTTTAGATAAGAAGGCCGAGAGATTATGATTATGATAATTAATATTACGAGAGAGAGAGAAAGCAAGTGTCAATGACTAATGCAGTTAGATATTCATATAAAATATTTTTAAAATTCATATAAAGAGATATATCTGAATAATTAAGAATTATATACACACTCTGAAGAAGAGATATTTTGTCTTTATCTCTGCACAATGAAGTACAAGAGTAAAGTGGTCTTCAGAAGATTTCAATATCAAAATGAAAATATACATTTTAAAGAGCATCTAAAAAATATTTTTTTTTTTTTTTAAACATTCACACTTTTTTCTCATTCACACTCACACTCACACACACATTCACACAGTCTTTTCGGCAACTCAGGCCATTTAAGACTTTGACGATAACCGTTGTAATATATATTATCTATTGTGGGTTGAGGCATTTCTATTTAAGCCATCTGGTATCCAAATGGCTTAAATAAAATCATCGGACTGCCTGGGTCCGAACCCGCGACGTTTGGTATAGGAGGTAGGCACGCTACCTACTATGCCACACCCGGGGGCTAAAAAAAATAATTGATCTTTGAATTTTAATCAAAATCGTTGGAGCAAAATCGAAAAAAAATGAAAAAATACATCAATAAAGTACTAGTACTCTTTGACCGATTTTGTTTACGGTAAAAGCTTATTTACACGAGTTCAGAAGGTATCTAACTTAAATATAAAATTTCAAGATCCTAGCTCTTTTTGTTCTTGAGATATTTTGTTCACAGACAGACAGACACACACACCCACAGACAGACCATGCCGCGAAAACCACTTTTTTGGATTCAGGGGACCTCAAAACGTGAAGATCCATCAAAATCTCGACATCGAATTTTTGACATGAATCCAATACTTTCTATCTCTATATATTAACATATATATAGAGATAAGAGAAAGTAAAATCAATACCAATTAATTATAATTATAGAATAATTAAATCTCTCAAACGTAAAATTATAAAAATTGAATTAATTTTTTTTTTAAGTGAAACTTCTTTTATTACATCACCTCAATTTTTTTCGCCCATCTACTAGCAGGAGGGAAGCTAAGGGAAGCGAAACCCGCCGAAGGCTAGTATTATTGAAACGCAGAGAGAGACTTTCTTTGCAAAAATTAGATAATAACATGGTAGACGATGCTCTCTCTCTCTCTCTCACTCTCTATTCCATTAATTCATCTCAATATAACAACTTGTCTATGAGAAATCACGCATGCATAAACAGGAACAAGCCCTGGCATACAATAGGCTACATATAACATTATAATAGACATATATGGATTTGCACTTTAAAATAAAAAAAAAAATAAATGACATGAGCTGCTCACCTCGTTTGGTCTGGCACAAAGGGCCCACCCAAGCGCCGTCAACACATTTGATTTTACATAGACGTCGTTCACGTAGTGGGCCAATTTCGCCACGAAAACGCACTTCAAGCGCTTGGCCGTCATAATCTTGGAGGTGTTGTTGCCGTGCGGAGGCCGGCCATGAGGCATTGCCAAGTAACGCGGGTGGCGGGCATCCGGGGCCACGCCAAGCTGAAACAAACAAAACCGATATAAAGTTGTATAATTTAGTGCTAAAAGTACTTAAGTATTTTCATTACAGTAAAACCCCTCTTAGTCTCGGATCAACCGGTCCTCGGATTATCATCCTATATGCAAGCGATTTGACCTCGTTCATAAAATGTAACAAATCATTCTATGCCAAAATATATGGCAATCCGCTGACTCAACATGATTTTATTCAAAATGACCTTAATTCGATAGTTCAGTGGTGCAGCGACTGGCTTCTTCCTTTAAACACAGTTAAATGTGTAGTCCTACATATGGGAAAAAGCAATCCATGTCTTCAATATCATCTGGACAACTGCCCCCTTAAGAAAGTGTCATCGCACATCGATCTGGGAGTGACCATTACCCTCAGATCTCAGTTGGTCTGAGCATATTCTTACAACATGCAAGAGAGCTAACTCCATGTCCCCAAATACCTTTTTGCCAAAAATTTATTTTTAATGTACAATTTTTTAAAAATAATACTTAAAAATGTGATGTGTATTTATATTCTGGCAAACAAGTACAGAATGCGCTTTTAAATTACCGAAATTAAAAAAAAAATAGTGTGCTGTGCGACGAGTCACACCAGATTACCCCCCCCCCCCGAGAAACACCTCTGGATCCGCCCTTGGTCCTTATACTCACTAAACTTCGATAACCATCTCCGTGGTCATAAATATAAGCTCAAGAAAGAAAAATTCAAAACGAAGCATAGACAATATTACATCACCAACAGAATCTTTGAAACTTGGAACAATTTATCCAGTGATATTATAGACTCAACATCAATCAACATATTTAAAAATAAACTAGATTTAATTATGCATCATAATCTAACATAATAAAACCACATTGTCATTAAAAATAACTTGTAAATTTTAGGCTTAATAGAACTGTAGAGTTCTCAGTCTTTTTTTGTATTTAATAATAATAATAATAATAACCGGCCTATCCCATTAGTATTATAAATTATATATTTTCATATATTATTTTTATTATTACATATATTATATGTAAATTACTTTTAATTAAATTGTGTGGTGCAACATTGTGCAATATCCTATGGCGAAGAGGGAGGGGGAAGGAGTTGCCGAGTTTGTTTACTCGCTTGCTTCCCAGTCCATTTTTCTATTACATAGGCTTGAGAACTCTTTTTTAACGCTTTTAGGCTACGCAGGCCATTTAGGGGTGATTTTTTATTGAAAATACATAGAATGTATGAATGAAAATCAATTTTTAATCGACCAAACGGGTATCCGACCAGAGTCTCGGTCCCAATCAGGCCGATTAAGGGAGCGTACAAGTATTACGTAACGCAATTTGGGGGAGGGGGGTTTCGTAAAACGTTACCATGCGTTACAAGGGGGAAGGGAGGGGGGTTGAACAACGCGTATAATGAATAACTGGTATTTTAGCGACTTTCCGGTACTTTGGGCAACATAATTGTGATTTTTAGATAGGGGAACTTAAGCGTTACGTAACGTCTAGGGGAGGGGGTCCAGAAAAATGTTAAGGCGTGTTACATGGAGGGGGTCAAAAATCTTCAAAAATTGCGTTACGTAATACTTGTACCCTCCCTAATAAGGGTTTGACTTTACTTCCATACTGAGTAATTAGAATAATTTTTAACGATAGAGTGTTTCTGGAAAATAGAGATTAAAAAATAAACGAGGTACTACTTTTCAAATAAAACATTTCTTCACATACACACAAATATTACCTAACGATGGAATGATTAATCTATGTATATATATCTATATATAAAAAATAAATGGAAAATGATGTATGTATGTATATGTTCTAAAAACCACAACCAATGAATCCATTTGAAATTAAGTATACATATAGTACATGGACCAAAGAGTAACTGTAATAATTTGAATCTCTAAATATTTCTGGGGAATTAAATATAATCAAATTTCTTCAATATCTGGATGAAAAATGTAGATTTTTGAAATCTTTATGACATGATTTATAGCCACCTTCAGGCAGACCCTTTGGGCAGGTATAAATAATCCCTTTTGTTTTCCTAGACAGGACCTCACTTGGACTAAAGGTTCTTTCTTAAAATTTGTAATGCAACAAAGATATTAAAAATTAACAAAATTCTTGCTTCTGAAGGCAGGCTTTGCGACTAGTTATAAAATAAAAGCGTCTTCCCCAGTGGCGGCCCCTGGTTATTTACCCCTGGTGCATCGTGCACGGGGAGCACGCACCGTACCCTTGTACCGGTATCTAGCTCGAGAGTCAACAACCAGGTTCCCAATTTTTGGGAGTGAGAGGCCCTTCACCTCTCTACTCCCCAAAAGTCAGTCCCTCCCGTGACTGGTCATCTCTCATCTACTCGTTCTCTCTCTAGGTAGAACCCAATGTTCTTTCAATGGGGACATTTTGGATTTTCAGAAATTTTTTGGATCCATCCATTTGAGAATTTGGAGACCCGTGTATTTTTCCTAGGCTATCCATATTCTCCTCAGAAAGTGTAAAATTCCAACTGGAATTGGTCAAACAGCGAATACTATAGAGCAAGGGTTTCCAAACTTCATGTTACCACGCCTCCCCCCTTAAAAATAATTAATCTTATGACGCCTCACCCCCCCCCCCCCCCACCATTTTATAAAATAATACAAAAACAAAAATTTTTAATGCTAAAAAATATAAATTTATATAAAAATATTTATTTTATTTATTCTTATTTATATTAAAACAAGCAATCATTTGGGAAATTGGTCCTGGTGGCCAATATTCGCCCCTCCCCTTAGACTAGTCCGCGCCTCACAACAGTTTGGAAAACGCTACTATAGAGAGAAAGTATTGTGATCGTGTCAAATATCAAGGGTGTTATGCATATCTGTCTATGTGTCAGTCTATCGAACAAAATAATAAAATATCTCAAAAACAAAAAAAAAAAAACTACGAGGTTGAAATTTGATATTTAAGCAACAAAAAGCATTTGAACAAAATTAGTCAAAGAGTACTACTACTTTACTGATATACTTTTCCAGTTTTTTTTTTATATTATCAAAATCGGATACAACAATGTTGATTAAAATTCATAAATCGATGCTCTTTAAAATGTATATTCTTATTTCAAAATACTTGACTATTGTACTTCATTGTTCAGAGAAATAGTTGCCGAAATATCTCTTCTGATTGATTATACATTTTTTTTTATCTTGCTTAATACATATATCTTGGAACAAAATTAGACTTGCGTGATAGTATTATACCTTTTGATTAACGAAGGTAAAAGAATGCTCTGTGCTGTGCCCAGGACTAAGAAATTTGTATAATCAATTTGGTTTTAAGGGAAAAACTCAATATGTTTTTGGTATGCTTTGCAGCTAGTCTTTATATAACATGTGACCGCCATTCTAGGTCAGACGTATTTACTGCATCTGCTTGAATGTAATTAATTTCATGTTACATGGTTAATTTGTATTTAATTTTGTAGATAGAGGACATTAATTTTAATCAAAATGCATTTAAGATATGCGGTTAGTAGTATAGTCACACCATTTAAAATACAACTTGGAATTTTACCCACAACCACCCGTAGCCCATTGAAATAATATAATATGAAAAGAACTTGCAAAGGAATTAAACAAAACTTTCACTGAAAGAAATAGTCTAAATGAACTTTTTTGAAACGACCTCGTTCAACTCCGAACTATATTGTACGATTTGAGACAGGAAGAAATCCCTTAGGTACAAATATACTTAGAGGATGCTTAAGATGGTGGCTAAAGATCTTGCAGATGCCGGATGCCCTATATCAGACAATGCTTCGAGAGATTGAGGGAAGTGGATTCCCTAAATAAAAAAGAATCGAATGGAACGGTTCTCTCAACTTAAAGAACTCTCCCCAAGACAGGTATAAGAATCACTTTACTTGGAAAGTGAAATAGACCACATTAAATCCCGCTATTGTCAAGGCTTGGAAGATGTCAAACTTTAGGAACAACGAAGAGGGAATGCAGACCTGGTCATGCCACATACTTCCACTTTGTTCAAAAAGTAAAGGTGAATTTATTTATAAAATGTAAATTCTTTATTTATTCTTTCAAATAAATTTCATCCCCTTTAAAGTAATCCCCGTCCGATAAAACTCACTTTTTCCAATCTTCGAAACAGTCGGAAAAGCCTTCAATACCTTCTTCGATTCGGTTTTTATCTCCTCAATCGTGTCAAAACGGCGTCCCCGCATTGGCCTTTTGAGTTTGCTGAATAGCCAGAAGTCGCACGGAGCCAAATCAGGCGAATACGGTGGTTGCGGAACGGTATAAGTCGAATTTAAATTTTTACTTCCCAGCTCCTTCACCATGTTTTTGTTTTTAAATTTTCACTTCCCAGATTCTTCCCCATGTTTTTGTTTTTAAATTTTTACTTCCCAGCTCCTTCCACATGTTTTTGTATTTAAATTCTTACTTCCCAGCTCCTTCACTATGTTTTTGTTTTTAAATTTTTTACTTCCCAGCTCCTTCACCATGTTTTTGTTTTTAAATTTTTACTTCCCAGCTCCTTCCACATGTTTTTTGTATTTAAATTTTTTACTTCCCAGCTCCTTAACCATGTTTTTGTTTTTAAATTTTCACTTCCCAGCTCCTTCACCATGTTTTTGTTTTTAGATTTTTCACTTCCCAGCTCCTTCACCATGTTTTTGTTTTTAAATTTTCACTTCCCAGCTCCTTCACCATGTTTTTGTTTTTAAATTATCACTTCCCAGCTCCTTCACCATGTTTTGTTTTTAAATTTTTACTTCCCAGCTCCTTCACCATGTTTTTTATTTTTTATTTTCCCTGGACATTTATAATTATTTATTAATATATTTATACATTTTTTGCATTTCGTGGGTTCTTATGATCTAACCTTTTATATTACTAGAATTTATTACAATAGAAGGAACACATCATTGTGTTTTTTAAAGTATCGTGCTGATATTCGCTCACACCGTGATATAATTTCACACTCAAAGATATTTAGAGAATTTTTTAACGATTATAATAATAATTCTATGTAAAAATGTCGAGTGACAGATAATAAAAGGATTTTCAAATGAATAAATAAACATAAATTCCGACAACAACAAAAAAATAAAAACATGGTGGAGAAGCTGGGAAATGATAATTTTTTTTTAGTGTAAAGTCATTTTTCTTTTTTTTTCTCTCCCTGGCAGAATCCATTATGTATTCCGTCATTTTCGGATGAGAGAGAGAGAGAGTGGAAAATACGTTAATGGCAATGGTTTCGACTAAATATACTTAATGAGGTTTGTCAGTTGAATAATGCGCAAAGGGATCAAGGTAATATTACGCATAAATTATTTAGACTGCAAACGAGATTTTCTCTCTCTTCTATAACAACGAAACCAAGACTCGTCGACGGTCCAATACATTCAAGCCGGGGGAGGGTCTTTTACATATATCTACATATTTCAAAGAGCTATTATTTTGAGGACGCCGAATATA
>JAKCPI010029090.1:0-11541 GCA_023213315.1 Euborellia annulipes | reverse complement strand
CATTTGATAATTAATTCAAATAATTAAAGTTGATAATTATTTGATATAATAATAATAATTATATCATTTAATTTAATATATAATTGGGAAATTATAATATACTAGCTGCAAAACATGCCTTCTTCGACTTCAATTTTCATTTTTAGAGATTTAATTTATTAAAATTAAAAGATTTGTTCTTGTTCATAATGAGGCAGATAGAACCCAATGCTTTTCTATGGGTAAAACTGAATTTTTTTTAAGCCTCTCCATTTGAAGACCCGAATATTTTTCATTCATAAGGGGGCAAAATTTAATTTTGGAAATTCAACTGGAGATTGTTGCAACAAAGGGTGACATACCAATGGTTATCAGTGAATTACATATACAGTGGTTGACCAAACTATTAGTTACACTAAAAGATTTTCGTATATTTCGAGATTCAACCGCTCTTAATGCAATGAATGATTTGCTGATCCTTTTTAATGCACTTTTATGCATGATTGACGAAGGTTTATCATGTAATTAATTATTAAAAAAATTGAAATTTTTAACACGTAGCCTATAGGGAATGTCGACGAAACGCACACATATCGAATTATGTATAAGCTAATAGATAAAAAAAAAAAATAAACTTCTTTTTTTATCAATTAACTTCTGTAGAATACGTTAGAAATAAATTTAAAATTTTCGGCCCAAGGCAGAAACAAAAAGGAAAAAAAATCACGAAAATGTCAGTCCAACATATTTCAAAAATAATAAACTCACGTGATTCAGACCAGTGCGGCAACGCCGCATAAAATAAATCGCGTTTCACGCTTTCACTAACATTGTGTTTTTTTTTTTCCTATTTATGATATTTTTCTGGCAAATAGCCCGCCCATTGTGTTTCAAACTGATTTCTCATTACTCATTGTAATGTTATAAATAAAGTACAACGGAAAACTAATACAGCAAGATCAACATAAACAGCTGTTAAAATAAGATATCGCCAGATCTATATTATGTGGAAAAAAATACTTAAGTCAAAAGTCATTTATTTATTATTGTTAGTAATTAAATTATTAGCTTAATCTAATGATAGGCTCAACCAACTAATAATGGTAGCCACCAAATTAAGGAATTTATGCATTTAAATTTTTGATTTTATTAAAAAAATATATTTAGATTCTATTATGACTTACAGGGTACTGTCCTAACGAAAATACCATATATTTATATAAATAATCCATATTAAGAGAATGCGATGACCGGTATAATTTTAATTTATTTATTAAATCCCCAAATCCAATTGAATATTAAAATCCCTTTAGATTCTAAAATTAAATTAATAATTTCCATTAGATGACCAAGATGTTGTTGTAATCTTATGACAAGGGGGGATTCCACTGATCCTCTTTGCACAACGTAACTCCCTAAATAACATTGACATGGTGGAGGAGCTGGGCAATGGAGGGAGGTTAACATGGTGGAGGAGCTGGGCACTGAAGGAAAGTTACATGGTGGAGGGAGCTGGGCTACGCAATGGAGGGAGGTTATATTATAATGACAACAGTCCATATTCAATTTAAATTGCAAAATCCATCTAATAATAATAAAATATAAAGAGGCTCTCTATTTCTTTCTCTTAAGTCGGTATTTTTCTTTCTTTATGTCCTTTTAGCCTCTTTCTCTTTCTCTATGAATTTCGCCTTCGGCTAATCCAATCTTCTTCAATTCTGTTTGTCAGTTCTTTTTTTTTTTGGAACCAATCTCTCTTTCCTTTTTTTTTTTCGTTCCGACTTCAACTAAAAAATACCCCTTCGCGATTTACCTTGTTATTTTTAACTCTCTTTTTCCGTATGAAGAATTTCTTCTTACTATATCGATATCACACAACTCCTCCTCTAAAAATTAACACTTCTCTTATCTATATATATGTAATATAACACGAAACTTTTGAATAAAATCGGGTGAAGTGAACTAGTAGTACTAATTTACTAATCTACTTTTTATTTTTTCTATTTGGATATAAATTCATAAATCAATTGCAGTATAACAGGCCTGGTCGGAGCCAAGATCCTGGCCGGATAACCGTTTGGCCGGTTAATCTGAGGTTTCGGTGAAAAATTTGATTTTCATTCATTTTCATCACACTTTTTCGTTTTCTAATTCGCTAATTTTTGTTAAAGAGATTTCAAGCCTATGTAGTAGAAAAATAGACTAAAAAGCAAGCGAGGAAACAAACTCTTTATTATCAGAACGAATATATTGCACAATGTTGCAGAGCACAGTTTAATTAAAAATACAAAATAGTAATTTATTTATAGCTATAAGATATGTAAAAATAATGTTTCATAAATATTTATGTAATTTATAATACTAATGGCATAGGCCGGTTAATCCGAGGACCGATTGATCCGAGGCCGGATAAGCTGATACCATAGAAGGAAGTTTGGAAAAATTACACCAGGAAAAAATTCACGAAAATGTCAGTCCACCATATTTAGATATAAGTAAGTCAGACCAGTGCGACAAACCCGCATAAAATAAATCGCGTTTCACGCTTTCACTTACATTGTTTTGTTGTTGTTTTTCATTTACGATATTTTTATATTTTTCTGGCAAATCGCCGGTTCACTATGTCTAAACTGAAGATTTGTATTACTCATTGTAATTTTATAAATAAAATACAGCTGAACACTATATACAGCAAGATCAACATAAACAGCTGTTAAATGCGATGTTGCCAGATCTATATTAGTGAAAAAATCAAAAGTCATTTATTTATTATTTTTGGTAATTAAATTATTAACAAAAAAAAAAAAAAAAAAAAAAAAAAACAGGAACAGGTAGATGAAAGCAGCCAGCAAAGAACAAAAACTTTATTTAAATATCGTCGACGTTTCGGGAACGCGTCGCTCCCATCTTCAGGACGATAAATTGTTAATGTTGTTACATGTAGGTCATACAAGTCTTTTACTCTTCGTCAGTGCTGATGTTTCGGGCCCATTCAACAATAAATTAAGCCCAGGCACCTACTACGATTCTCATAGACAATTAAACATACATTTAATGGTATATGCGAATTTGTATTATAATACATCAATCTAAACAAGATTAACAATTTATCGTCCTGAAGATGGGAGCGACGCGTTACCGAAACGTCGGCGATATTTAAATAAAGTTTTTGTTCTTTGCTGGCTGCCTTCATCTACCTGTTCCTGTTGATTATCACTCAGCCATTAATTTCTTCTTTTCAAAAAAAAAAAAAATTATTATGACTTACGGGGGGGGCACTATCCGAACAACCTTAAAAAGCTATAATAGGAGAAAAAAGCTCTTTAATAGAATAATTTAAAGAGCAAACAAACTGCGCAGGTGGCATTCGAGATCCAATTACATGCAATGTAAGTAGAACCCTCCCTCCCTCTCTTTCCCGCCTCAGATGTCCTTCAATTATGCAAACGCCGACCACAAAGCAATGGCAGATTAATAATACCAAGGGTCCTTATCGAGACGACGACCCTTAAATTGAAAACATTTCCATTAGTGTTTTTGAGATAACACCAGCCCAACAATACCGTAATTTATATGCCAGTGAATTGTAATTACAAATATTTAAGGATAAGGGCTTTAGTTTGTTAACTCCCCAAGGAGAGAGGACGTCGTTAACTCTTGACGACGACGACGACGACGACGGGGGCGGGGGTGGTTTTATTATGATTGTCCCTATATATGTGATCCCTTTCCCATCCTCTTCACCTATCTTCTGATCCCTTCAAACGACCATAGAAAACTGTCTCCGTTTTCATCCAACCAGAAAGATTAATGTGTCTCTCTTCTCTGACAAGGTGTATGACGCAATAACCCCTCCGGGGAAAAAAAAATGAATACATAAACACCTGTCAATTAAAATTTGATTTTTCTATCATCTTTCAAATACAAAGAATAAACACTCTGGCGTGAGTAAACGCACTCTTTGGGGGGTTAACTGGGGATGCTTCTAGAAAGAAGATCCGCGTTCAAATCCTGGGCTTGGGGGATTTTTCTTTAAATAAAATTATTTATTTAATGTAAACAAATCCTCAGGCACTGGATTGGAATATTATCCTACCACAATAGCCCCCAGGCAACTCTACGAGGAGAGGGAGTTGTTGTGACCCTCTCAGTGATGCATTCTTCGAAAGGAGTAGGCGCTGAAGAAGTCCCTCTCTCAAACTAGGACATCCTCCCTAGCTTAGAAGAGGTTGGATAAAAGGAACCAGAAATAAGGATTAGTTCACTAGCTAGCTTTTAAATACAATTTTTAGCTTGTATAGATTATTTACATTGGTTAACTGACTATTATTATTTATTAGTTTATTTATTACATATTTATGTGTTCTTTTTACTTTCTCTTACCTGTGTATATATGTAATATATATAGAGAGAGAAAGTATTGGATTCATGTCAAAAATTCGATGTCGAGATTTTGATGGATCTTCACGTTTTGAGGTCCCCTGAATCCAAAAAAAGTGGTTTTCGCGACATGGTCTGTCTGTGTGTGTGTGTGGGTGGGTGTGTGTGTGGGTGGGTGGGTGTGTGTGTGTGTGTTCAATTTTAAGCATGAAAGAATTGTGCTACGAGGTTGAAATTTTATATTTAAGTTAAACACCCCCTGGGACCGGAAAAAATAAGCTTTTAATCAAAATCGGCCAAAGAGTACTAGTACTTTACTGATGTACTTTTTCAGTTTTTTTTTCGATTTTCTCAAAATTTGCTCCAACGATTTTTTTTTTAAATTCAAAAATCAATTATTTTTTAGATGCTCTTTAAAATGTATATTCTCATTTTGCAATTGAAATCTTCTGAAGACCACTTTACTCTTGTGTTTCATAGGGAAGATAGGAGAAATGGTTGCCATGGTAACAAAATATAAATATTTTCCCATACTTATAAATTTTACATCTGAATTCAAATGTTCCGTACTGTCGGGAACTAAATATATGTCGACACAAAAAATTTGATGTGACAAGCACAGTACACAACTTTCGATTACCGAAGGTAAGAGAAAGTTGTGTGCTGTGCGCCAGTCACACCAGATTTTTCCGTATTTATTTGTAAAATTCGGTTGAATTGCCATACCTCTCATCATAGACCTTGTTCCATATTCACTTTCCACCTTATCAATCTTTACATTAAAAAAGTACTTTTCTAACAGGTTTTTTTTCATACATATCTTTTATCGTTTAGCATTTCATGTATCTTTTCTATGTCACGAACAATCAAATTCTCACCTAAAATTTTTATAAATATATCCTGTATTTTTTTAAGATTGTTTATGGTATGTTCACCCACACTTCCCCATGCTGGGATTCCATACCTTAGGTGAGATACCACTAGAGATCTATATATATAAAACAACTAATGAGTCAGCATTCAGACTACACTTTAAATTTGAAAAGATATACAAAATAGATCTTAATTTGTTGTTGAGGTACAGTGAACGCCACAATTAAGCCCCCTTATAGCCTTAACTATATAGTATAGAATATTGTAAATGGAGAAATAATTTTAAATTTTAAAAGATAAAATAAAATCATCTGATTTTACGTTTTATCTTTTGGGTCATTAAAATTATTTCACTTACACCATATACTTAAGGCTAAAGCTATCCAGTGGGGACTTAATTGTGGCGCTCACTGTACATAAAATACTTTTCCCAAGTAAACTTATTATCTATTATTAGCCCTAGTTATTTTATTTGTTCCACCTCCTCTACATATCCTTTCCATTTTCCTTTCCTTTTTACTTTTTACTTTCTCTTACCTATGTATATATGTAATATATATATATATAGAGAGAAAGTATTGGATTCATGTCAAAAATTCGATGTCGAGATTTTGATGGATCTTCACGTTTTGAGGTCCCCTGAATCCAAAAAGTGGTTTTCGCGACATGGTCTGTCTGTGGGTGGGTGGGTGGGTGGGTGGGTGGGTGGGTGTTCAATTTTAAGGATGAAGGAATTGAGCTACGAGGTTGAAATTTTATATTTAAGTTAAACACCTCCCGCGACCGGAAAAATAAGCTTTTAATCAAAATCGGCCAAAGAGTACTAGTACTTTACTGATGCACTTTTTCAGTTTTTTTCGATTTTCTCAAAATTCGCTCTAACGATTTTTTTTAAAAATCAAAAATCAATTATTTTTTAGATGTTCTTTAAAATGTATATTCTCATTTTGCAATTGAAATCTTCTGAAGACCACTTTACTCTTGTATTTCATAGGGAAGATAGGAGAAATGGTTGCCATGGTAACAAAATATAAATATATATAAATATTTTCCCATACTTATAAATTTTACATCTGAATTCAAATGTTCCGTACTGTCGGGAACTAAATATGTCGACACAAAAAATCTGGTGTGACAAGCACAGAACACAACTTTCGATTACCGAAGGTAAGAGAAAGTTGTGTGCTGTGCGCCAGTCACACCAGATTTTTTATTTTTACAATTTAGACACACAGTCCGACAGACCATGTTGGGAAAATCATTTTTTGGATTCAAGGGACCTCAAAACGTGTATATCCATCAAAATCTCGACATCAAATTTTTGACATGAATCCAATTCTTTCTCTCTCTATATATTAACATATACACATAGGTAAGAGAAAGTAAAAATAAATAAATAAACAATTTTTATTTGAAATTTCTCTATTAAATTGTTTTCTGATCTAGTTAAAGTTTATAACCGGACAAAAACTATTTTCACCTCTCTCTTTCTCTTTAATATAGGAATGGATTTCCTGAGTTTTTTTTTTTTTTTTTTTTTTGAGGGTAATAATCAGACTGAATGGTGTCCAATTTTATTGAAAAGCCTCCGGCGATTTACCCTCGCTCTCTCTCTCTTTCTCTTTCTACAAGTCCTTGGATCGATTCCTGCCTGGTCCATGCCCTTTTGACATTTCCACGAGAAACGCCTATGATTTCTGGATGTTTTTACTTTCTCTTATCTATATATATATAATATATTAATAGAAAGAGAAAGTATTGGATTCATGTCTAAAATTCGATGTCGAAATTTTGATGGATATACACGTTTTGAGGTCCCCTGAATCCAAAAAACACATTTTCTGTTTGTGAACAAAATATCTCAAGAACGAAAAGAGCTATGAGGTTGAAATTTTATATTTAATTTAGCCACCCTTCTGAGACGTAACACGAAGCTTTTGAACAAAATCGGCCAAAGAGTACTAGTCCTTTACTGATGTACTTTTTCAGTTTTTTTTTCGATTTTCTCAAAATTCGCTTCAAAGATTTTGATTAAAATTCAAAAATCAATTATTTTTTAGATCTTCTTTAAAATGTATATTCTCATTTTTCTCTCGAAATTATTTGAAGACCACTTTACTCTTGTACTTCATGGGAATGATAGGAGTAATACCAGAGGTTAGAGAAAGGTGTGCGACCAGTCACACCAGATTTTTTTTTTTAATTAAACATCAAATTTTTATGGAAAATTATCCACTAAACTGTTTATCGTTAATTAACAAACAAA
Organism: Euborellia annulipes; assembly: GCA_023213315.1. NCBI lineage: Eukaryota > Metazoa > Arthropoda > Insecta > Dermaptera > Anisolabididae > Euborellia > Euborellia annulipes. Next base: position 4,043 of record JAKCPI010029090.1, on the reverse strand, counting down.
CAAAAAAAAAAACTACATTTGTTAAAATTGAAATAATTAAAAAACAAGCATATCATGTATTTTATAAATATTACTACATGTATTTTATTATTATTATTAGTTAAATGTATTTCCTTTTGTATTGAAATTGTTTTAAAACATTTTTTTTTTTTTTTTTTGTTATAAATGTATTTAGGGAATTTTTTTTTGTTTCATTTGTTAATTCCATTTATTTATAAATTAACAGACATGGTGTCACGAATCAATTTTTTTTTTTGTTTTTGTTTTCTAGCTTAATTCTTTGTGATCATCTCGGGCCCGCTTGCAACCTTTTCTTGATAGTGTCCACCACAATTTTTCAAACAATTCATATAAAGGGACATATCTGAAAGTAAAGAGTGTTTCAAACATTTTTCATGGCAAAATGAGAATATAAATTTTAAAGAGCATCTAAAAAATAATTGATTTTTGAATTTTAATCAAAATCGTTTGAGCGAATTTTGGGCAAATCGAAAAAAACTGAAAAATTACATCAGTAAAGTACTAGTACTCTTTGATCGATATTCTTCAAAAAATTCGTGTTGCGTTTCAGGAGAGAACCTAATTTAAATATAAAATTTCAACTTTTTAGCTCTTTTCGTTCTTGAGATATTTTGTTCAAAGACAGACACCCAGACCATGTTGCGAAAACCACTTTTTTGGACTTCAAAACATGTATTTCCATCAAAATATCGATATTGAATTTTATGACATGAATCCAATACTTTCTTTCTAGATATATACATATAGGCATATATTGATAGTTAAGAGAAAGTAAAAAATTAAACAAAGACAATATTTAATAAAAATTCTGATGTTAGCATAAAAGTATTTCTTTATCCATCGTGCTTAGTGCACGGAGACACTCACCAACCACACCTCTCTACTCCCCAAAAATCGGTCCCTGACGGGATCTCTCCTTTGCCGAAGAATTTTTTTTTTTATTTGAGGGAAAAGCCTTAAATTACGACATAAAAACCCTCAATGGCCTACAAAAATCAAACATTCCCGTTGTTTACCCCTGGTGCATCGTCACGAGCACCACCAACCCCAGTACCGGTATCTACAGCCATCAACCCGGTTCCCAATGTTTGGGAGTGAGAGGCCCTTCACCTCTCTACTCCCCAAAATCAGTCCCTTATCGGGACTGGTCCCTCCTCTCCCACCAATCTTTGTCGAAGAATTTTTTTTTTTTTTTTTTTTTTATTTGAGGGAAAAGCCTAAATTTTGGCATAAAAACCCTCAATGGCCTACAAAAAAAAAACATTTCCCGGTTGTTTACCCCTGGTGCATCGTGCACGCAGGCACGCACCAACCCCAGTACCGGTATCTAGCTAGAGTGCCATCAACCCGGTTCCCAATGTTTGGGAGTGAGAGGCCCTTCACCTCTCTACTCCCCAAAAATCAGTCCCTTATCGGGACTGGTCCCTCCTCTCCCACCAATCTTTGTCGAAGAATTTTTTTTTTTTTTTTTTTATTTGAGGGAAAAGCCTAAATTTTGGCATAAAAACCCTCAATAGCCTACAAAAAAAACATTCCCCGGTTGGTTACCCCTGGTGCATCGTGCACGGAGGCACGCACCAACCCCAAGTACCGGTATCTAGCTCGAGAGCCATCAACCCGGTTCCAATTTTGGGAGTGAGAAGCCCTTCACCTCTCTACTCCCCAAAAATCAGTCCCTGACGAGACTGGTCTCTCATTTCTTTGTCGAAGAAGATTTAAGTATTAATTATATAATAATTTATATCATTTTGCATTTGAGAGATTTTATTATTACAATTAATCGGCTTTAATTTTTTTCATAACGAGATATTAGAACCCACTATTTCCCTAAGGGTAAAATTCTGTATTGTTGAGCCTCCCATTTGAGGATTTGGGAACCTGACTATATTTTCTCGACTGTAGAATATGATCGACAAAAACCCCCTTCTATCATTCTAGTTAGATTTTTCATCATCCTGGTGGATATCAATGAGAATTGACAAATAAATAAATACATTTTTTTTATTCTACCCCCCCCTCCCCCGCCATCCCTCTTCCTCTCGAATATAAATCATTTTAGAAGGGGGAGGCATCTCGTTTGTTTGTCTTAAAATATAAATCAACGATATCAATCTTCTTTTTATCGTATTCTTTTCTAAACAATAAAAAGAAAAGAAACTCGTTTGAATTATATCATTTAAATTCCATTCTCTCCTTAATGTAAACATAACCAATCCATTTACTCGTTTATGCAAATTGTAATATATTCATCATCGTCATCATTCTATTATTATTATTATTATTATTTTATTATTATAGAAACTACATATAATGAAATAAAATTTGTAAAGCAGCTGTTTGGATTTTCATCATCTCTGGTGATTGACATTTTAAAATTTATTTTTATTAATAATAATAACCTAAACAAAGAAGGGAGGGAGAACGTTCCATTTTTCTTCCCGCCCCCTCCCCTACTCCCTATTTTTAACGTCATTTTGACAAGAGATTGATATTGCTATTTATTTTACTTTTTCTTACCTATATACAGGCACCCCTGAGGTGTGAAAATAAGCTTTTAAAATAAAATCAGCCAAAAAGTACTAGTACTTTACTGATGTACTTTTTCAGTTTTTTTGGATTTTCTCAAAATTCGCTCCAAAGATTTTGATAATAAAGTTTCAGCCCAATAATTTAGACGTGCCACAAACGGCTTAAAATTTAGAAAAATCGAGTTTTTTAAGTTTTTAAAAAAAAATCTTGAAAATTCAAAATAAGAGCCGTTTTAGAGCACATTTTCTATTAAAAATTATTTTTCTCTATATCTCTAAAACTATGCCTGGTGGAAAAATTCTAATTACATATCTGAATTCAGTATAAAAAAATGTACTAAATTCACTAATCAGATTTCTTGTGAAGAAAAGCTTGTCGACCAGTATTTTTATTAGTTTATACAGTATATTGGCCTTTCTATGTAATATGTGCGCGCTTTTAAATTTAATAAATACAGTTTGCAATATACAAAAAAATTTATTAAATTGAAGGGTTTTTATTAAAAAGTATCAAATTTTCCATTATTAATAAATAATTATTAGGAATATGATGAAATAAAGTCTATCCCACAAATATCGACCTTTTATTATTATATATCAACTCACTTTTTTATTTATATTTAGAGAAAAAAAAAATAGAAAAGAATATCCGATATTATTTGACAGAATAGCAATTAAAATATTTGTATAACGTTTAAAGTCTGTCTATGTAGCCTAAGATGCCGAAAAAACTTAAAAAAAAAAAAATAATAATTATGAGTACTTTTCATTCCATACCGGCAATCAAGTACTCATATGAGTAAAGTATCGAAAAAAGTATCTATACCAGAAAGTATCGATACTTTTTTCGTGTCCCTAGTTGGCTCTCGAGCTAGATATCGGTACAAGGGTTGGTGGGTGCCTTCGTGCACAATGCACCAGGGGTACGTATGTAAACGAGGAATGTTTTTTTTTTGTAGGCTATTGAGGGTTTTTATGCCATAATTTAAGGCTTTTTCCCTCAAATAAAAAAAAAAAAAAATTCATAAGAAAAATCGGGGATGGGATCAATACAGACAGACAGACTGACACTCCACCGATTATACAAAGTATTTTAAAATAAAAAGTTTGTATTTTTTAATAGGCCAGATATTCAATTTTATTGCCTGAAAAATTGCGGCACTTGATTTAGAAAAGGCGAGAGTCCGCCGCAGGCGGCCCGAGCCAGCTGGAGGGGGGTCCGGGCAGGCTAGTTATTATAATTAAGATAACGACATTCTGTCTTAATTAAGTTAGAAAAGAGCAAATAACTCATTGGAACGGGGGGGGGGAAGAGGATATTTTCTTAAAGAGCGAACATGTCACCCATCCCGTTCCCGTTCGTATATTTATACAACATTAAGTCTGTCTATCTATCTGTCCCTTGGTTTTAATCAAATTGCACTCTTGATGTTCTACATGGAAACAAATGACGCCATTTCAGAGGAGGGGAAGAAAAACTTCTATTCTCCTCGT
>JAKCPI010029089.1:0-22242 GCA_023213315.1 Euborellia annulipes | reverse complement strand
GTATCGAGTATTTTTTGAAGTATGAGTATTTTTCCTCTTTTTAAATTTTTTCGGCATCTTAGGCTCCTGACGTCGTTCAAAGGGCCCAACGGAAGATCAATGGGGTAAACTGGTGTGCCATTTTCCTCAAAGTAATGAGTACCAGGAGGACGGGGCTTTCTCAACCAAAATACGGATTTCGCCAAAATTAAAGTCGGTCCATTTTCACTGGACGACAAAAATGAACTTGTTTTCCCCATCAGGCACACTTTTAGAGATATATAGAAAAATAAATTTTAATAGAAAATGTGCTCTAAACGGGGTCTTATTTTGAAATTTCATGATTTTTTTTTTAAATATGCAGATAGTTTTACTACATATAAAGTCTCAGCCCAATAATTTAGACGTGCCACAAACGGCTTAAAATTTAGAAAAATCGAGTTTTTTAAGTTTTTAAAAAAATCTTGAAAATTCAAAATAAGAGCCGTTTTAGAGCACATTTTCTATTAAAATTTATTTTTCTCTCTATATCTCTAAAACTGTACCTGATGGAAAAATTCTAATTACATATCTGAATTCACTATAAGAAAAATGTACTAGATTCACTAGTCAGATTTCTTGCGAAGAAAACCTTGTCGACCAGTATTTTTATTAGTTTATATATTGGCCTTTCTATGTAATATTTGCGCACTTTTAAATTTAGTAAATACAGTTTGCAATAATACACAAAAAAATTAAATTAGAAATTTAATGTTATTAAATGAAATGGGGTTTTTATTAAAAAGTATCAAATTTTCCTTTATTAATAAATAATTATTAGGAATATGAAGGAATAAAGTCTATCCCACAAATATCGACCTTCTGTTATATATCAACTTAGGCCTACTATTTATCTTATATGTATATCGAGATCAAAAAAAATTTAAAACGTTTAAAGTCTATATGGCCTAAGATGACGAAAAAACTTAAAAAAAAAAATGATATTTGAATGAGTACTTTTCATTCGATACCGGCAATCAAGCACTCATATGAGTAAAGTATCGAGAAGAAAAGTACTAGTATCGAAACAAACTAGTATCGATACCAGGAAGTATCGATACTTTTATCGTGTCCCTAGTTACAACACGATTCAGTACCGAGTTATTCGAGGCGGCAAGAGATGGCGTTAGTTTTTCCCATAGGAATATAAGGGATTTATTGCATTTCATTTGAAAGATTCCAGCTAATTAATTAACGGTAAAAAATTAATTATTTTTTAGCACAATGATTACTAATTTAATTATCTATAAGATATAGAGCGGATTTTTTAAAAATATCTTTTATTTTTATTTATTTTTTTTTTTAAGAAAAAACACACACTTTTTCTCATTCACACTCACATTCACACACGCATACACACAGTCTTTTCGGTAACTTAGGCCATTTAAGACTTTTACGATAACCGTTATAGAGATTAATATACATATTGGGGTCCAGGCACTCTTATTTAAGCCATTTGGTATTCAAATGGCTTAAATAAAATCACCGGACTGCCTGGGGTCCGAACCCGCGACTTTTGGTATACGAGGTTAGCACGCTAACCTCTACACCAAACCCCGAGGGCTATCTTTTATTTAATGTGATTAATCTAAAAAAAAAAATTATTTTTTTCAGAAATCAAAAAAAGGGCTTCTATAAGTTGTAGATATTTTAAATAGCCTAAATTTAAAAAAAATTTGAAGTCGATAGCTTCAAAATTGTGGCCGCTGGAAACTCCCAAAATTAGCACCCCGAGAGGCGCACCTTAACTGAAATATTCTGAAAAATGCAATATATTGTCTAGAATGATTCCAGGGTTTGAAGCTCCTTCCTTGGATATGCCCGCCAAAAGCGGGCGATGCGACTAGTAATAAAAATGATATTAACTATAAAAAACAAAAATAAGAACACTCTTATACTGTAGGTAGTTAGCAAATTAATTAATGTTAGAATATTTTGCCGTACTTAGCAAACGAACGATGCTTAACTTTTCAAGGCGAGGGGGGGTGGGGGAGGTATATAATGAAATTTGAAGGTCAATTAGACCTAGGTAAGTAAGTAATTCATGTTTAGAGCCACTTAAAACTTTGTCGTTGACGATGAAACTTTATTGAAAAAAAAAAAAAAAAAAAAATAGAAGAGGATTAATAATATCAAAAAACAAAAAACTTTATAACAAAAAATATTTGTGTAAGTGACTTGTATTGTTCTTATTTGATGTTGTTGTTGAATAACATTTTAATCTAAACTCAGGATACGCAGGGACTTTTTACAGCTAGGAGATTAAATAATAAAAAATATATTTTATTTTATTTCTATTTGCCGACGTTTCGGTCGCCAATCACGACCTTCATCATAACATTTATTCAAAAAATTAATATTAAATTACAATAAAAGACCTCCGAATAGCAAGTAAATGATAATTTTTTTGTACATATCAAAGCAAAAAAAAAAAAAAAAAAAATTGTATATAATTGCAATTTGAATATTAAAATACCTAAGATCGTGTATAATTGACAATATTTGTTAATATTTCTCGAATTAGTATTATTATTGTAATTTAAGTTTGTTCGGACATTAAAGCACTTTATTAGATTAAAAGCTAATTTTTTAAATATCTTATTAATCACTATCACATACGTCTAAAATAAAATTTTGAAGCAGATCTGACGCAGGGTTATCGTGTAATTAATTTTTTAAAATTGAAATTTAATATGCAGTCTATGGGGAATGTCGACGAGACGCACACATATCGAATTATATAGCGACCTCTGCAATAGATACAAAAACAAAAAACTTACATTTTATCAATTCACTTCCGTAAAATACGTTAAAAATAAAATCAAAAGTTTCTGACGTGGGTTTCTAAAGATATTTTAAAAAGAAAGTCAAAAAATTCCCGAAAATGACAGTCGCCAATATTTAAAAATGAGACTCAGACCAGTCTGGCAACGTCGCATAAAATAATACTCTTTTCTCGCTGTCAGTTACATTTTTTTTTCCATTTTACGATATTTTTTCTCGCTAATCGTCCATTGTGTTTAAACTGATTTGCATTAATCATTGTAATATATTAAATAAAATAAAATTGAAGGCTTTTAAGATTTAAAATAAACAGCTGAAGAATGCAATGTTGCCAGATCTATATTACGTGAAAAACTGCTCAAGTCAAAAGTCATTCATTTATTATTTTTGGTAATTAAATTATTAACTTAATACACTTATAAACTCTGATAGGTCACGACTAAATTATAAGAAGGAATTTTGGCATTCGAATTTTTAATTTTATTAAAGAAAAAAAAATTTAGAATCTATAATGACTTACGGGGTACTATCCGAAGAACCTTAATATTAATTTTTTGAATAAATGTTTTATGATCATAGCCCCTGATGAAGGTCGTGATTGGCGACCGAAATGTCGGCAAATAGAAATTTAATTAAATATTTTTTTTTAAATTAAATCTCCTGGCTGCAAAGTCTCTGCGAATCCATACTTCTTCCTTTACTTAACATACACAGTCACAACTTGTTACATCTCAATTATAATGTCAGCCAGAGTAATTATTTCCATTTTATCAAAGGGAGTGATAGAGGGGTGATGGAGGGGGGTGGTTTAATGGACCATGCATCTCCCTTTTTTTTAATTGATCAAAAAATCATGGATCAGCAAGATCCGAGATGTTGTAGCTACTCTATATTTGTCTACTAATTCCCCTATGGGAGAAAATATAAAATATGCTGATTTCTGTCAATTCTACAAATAAAAAAACAAAAACGAGTTGATATTTGTGTATTAAACGGGAAAGTGATAATGAAAACAAACGGGAACGGATAGAGATAGTGAAAGTGTACGCGATCTATCTGATAATTTTTGAAATATGTTTATGCGTGTTCAAAACATTTACGGTATAATCAAATGGAGAATTTAATTAATCCTTTTTTGGGGGGACGGGAAATGAAAAAAAAAAAATCAGGATATTAGAAGCTATTTGCTCTATTTGAATGTCATTTTTGTTAACTACTTTGATCCCCCTCTCCTTCCTTATTCTTTCTACACCACATGATCTCCTCCAGATCTCTCTAATCATATATAATAAAAAATCTGGTGTGACTGGTCGCACAACACACTACCCTTTGGCAAAAGAAAGTTGTGTACTGTGCTTGTCACACCAGATATATATACATATTTTTTTTTTAATAAAAAAAACACTTTTTCTCATTCACACTCACACTCACACACACATTCACACAGACTTTTCGGCAACTTAGGCCATTTGAGACTTTGACGATAACCGTTAATTATTAATTTATCTATTGGGGATCCAGGCATTTGGTATCCAAATGGCTTAAATAAAATCATCAGACTGCCTGGGGTCCGAGCCAGCGACGTTCGGTATAGAAGGTAGACACGCTACCAACTAGACCAAGCCCGTAGGGACAGATATAATTAGTTGCTCTTAGCAATTAAGTTCCAAACTTGACCACGCGATTCATAGATGGCACTGAGCTACGAATGCCCACATCAGTAAAGTGTACTTGAAACAATTTCCTCGAAAAATTTCACTGATATACTTTTTAAAGAGCATCTAAAAAATAGTTGATTTTATGAATTTTAAACAAAATCGTTGAAGCGAATTGTGAGAAAATCGAAAAAAACTGAAAAAGAACATCAGTAAAGTACTTGTACCTTTTTGTCCAATTTTGTTCAAAAGCTTATTTTCACGCCCTAGAGGGGTGCCTAACTTAAATATAAAATTTCAGCCGCATAGCTCAATTCCTCCATGCTTTAAATTGGACACACACACACACAGACAGACCATGTCGCGAAAACCACTTTTTTGGATTCAGGGGACCTCAAAACGTGTATATCCATCAAAATCTCGATATCCAATTTTTGACATGAATCCAATACTTTCTCTCTCTATATATACCAGTATGTATATTAACATATACATATATGTAAGAGAAAGTAAAAATTACTCTATTATAAAAACACTCACACTTTTTTCTCATTCACACAGTCTTTTAGGCAACTTAGGCCATTTAAGACTTTTTACGCACGAAGCTTTTGAACAAAATTGGCCAAAGAGTACTAATACGTATTAGTACTCTTTGGCCAATCAGTATAGTACTATACTGATGTACTTTTTCAGTTTTTTTTTTCGAATTTCTCAAAATTCACTCCAACGATTTTATTTAAAATTCATAAATCAATTAGTTTTTAAATGGTCTGTCTTTAAAATGCCAGTCAAAGATAAAGGAAAGTGTGTGTGCTGTGCGACCAGTCACACCAGATATTTATTATTATTTATTTATTATTAATAGATCACGGGTCAAGCCCAATTTACATAGTTATACATGGTTATAAAATATATTGAAATATAAATTTAAATAAACTAAAAAAATAAGGAAAAATATACAATCCTCACTAATAGTGTTCACACTCGGTTCAGACTAGTTTTGGTGCATTCTTAAATTTCTAATGTTGCTTATTGTGGAAGTAAATATGTCCAGGTGTTCGCAGCACTGATTCCCCAGCCTATGCATTCTAGCCAAAGGGGCATTATAGGCATAATTCCTTTGACATATAGCCTCGTGGAAGATGCCCGAACTCCTGGGGTTGCAGGCTGGTATCCTGAAATTGATCAGTTTGAGTAGTTCAGGGCAATTAAAAGTGAATAATATCTTGTGTAGAGTGATCAGGTCATTCACGACACGTCTTTCATCAAGTGATCTCATGCCCAGACAGTCCCGCAGCTGTTCATATGAGAGATTCCCCAATCTCTCACCAGTTCTAAATCGGACATAACGCAAAAACCTGTTCTCAACCGACTGCAGATATTCAGAGTGATTTACATAGCAGGGGGACCAGACGACCGAGTTATATTCAAGCTTGGGTCTGACGAGACCAAAATACAATGCCCTGAGAGCCCATACATTGTTAAAAGATCTTGTGTTCCGACATATAAATCCCAGAGTTCTTAGAGCCTCTTTGGTTGTTCTTTCAATATGATAATTAAAGTTGAGCTGTGAATCAAAATAGATTCCCAAGTCTTTTGTTATTGCAGTTGTTTTGAGCGATCTTTCATTAATATTGTAACTGTAGAGCAAAGGGCAAGCGCATCTGTGGAAACACATGATATTACATTTATCGATGTTAAGCTCCAATTATAAATATTATAAATAATATTAATATTAAATTATATTCTGAGTTAAAGAAAGCTTTTTCTTTTTTGAGATGACTGTATTATAAATAACTGAGTGGGGATTAATAGAATATACTTGAAAAAGTATTTCCATTATTAAAAAAAAAATAAATAAATAAATTTACCACCTGCTCAAATTTTTCTCACAAAAACTTTGAATGAACGACCTCTTTTGTACACCCTGTTAGTTAAATGTGTATTGGTCAGAGAGGGATATAAATAAATTCATAGTAGTCTAGTTAGTGTAGCGTATATAGAACAGGACAAAAGGTATTTGTAATTAGAAGATTATGTGAAATTTAGCATCATATTCAGAATTAGCTTTAATGGGTTTGGATCATATTTGAAATATCATATTCTCTCTCTATTATATATTTACTATTAAAGAGAAAATTAAGATAAATAATAGAGCTAGTAGTTAGAGTTAATTAATTGAAATTATTAAGAAGGTTCTTGTTAAAATTGAACTCAATGTGGGTGTAGAGGGTCCTTTAATTTTACCACATAAAATAAAGTGTTTCAAAAATCAGACAATTAAAAGTATAAATAGACACGTTTCTACTCAGACAGCTTGGAATATTGCAGCAACATTGCATATATTGTCAATATTGTAGGAATATTGCAAATCTTGCAGCGGAAATATTCCAAGCTAGGCGGACATGGGGAATATTGCAGCAACGTGTTGCTGCAATATTCCTATGTCCTCCTCTTTGCAACATTGCAGGAATAATGCGGCGATGTTGCTGCAATGTTACTGTCTGAATTGCAATGTTGGTTTGAATATTGCTGCAATGTTAATTTGAATATTGCTGCAAACAGGGGCGTATATAGAATTTTTTTTTTTGGGGGGGGGGCTGATCTCAAAAATTTTTCTGCGAAAAAATTTTTTTTCGCGGAACCAAAGTTTTCCGGACACAAAAATTTTTGCCGCCCGCGGAACATTGCCTCTTCCGCGGAACCAAAAATTTTTTCATGTCCGTAAAAATATTGTTAAATTTTTGCCACCCACGGAACCAAAATTTTTTATTTTATTTTTACATATGCCGCCCTGCGGAACATTCCCTCTTTTGCGGAACCAAAAATTTTTATTTTTTCATGTGCCCCCTGCGGAACATTCCCTCTTTTTGTGGAAACAAAAATTTTTTCCCCTCCGTACAAATTTTTCCCTTTTTTTTTTTAGAGACGCTAAATTTTTGCCGCCCGTGGAACCAAAATTTCCGTGCTACGGGGCCGAACTGACATTTCGGGGGGGGGGGGGGGGCGAGACCCATTATTATCTCTATATCCCTATATGTTTATATGCATTTGGAAAATTTCGGGAGGGGGCCCGGGCCCCCTCGGCCCCCTCTTATATACGCCCCTGGCTGCAATGTTGGTTTGAATATTCTATTTTTTGAACTGCAATATTGTCAATATTAATCAAGATTGGCATTATTGCTGCAATATTCCAAGCTGTCTGGGTACCTTATTTTGAATTATAAAAAATATTGCGATCGCGTTAAAAATTCAATGTCAAGATTTTGATGAAAATATACGTTTTGAGGCCATAAAAAATATCTCATGAACAAAAAGAGTTACAAGTTTAGAATTTGATATATTTTAATTGTTATCTACTCCTGTAACATGTAACATGAAGCTTTTGAACAAAATTAGCCAAAGAGTACTAGTACCAGGTACTTTACTGATGTATTTTTATTTTTTTTTTTTTTTTTTTTTATACGGTTTTAATGATTTCGATTAAAATTCCTAAAATTGATTATTTTTTTTATTCTTAGATCCTCTTTATAATATATATTCTCATTTTGACCACAAAATTATTTGAAGTATATTTTACTCTCGTATAAGGAAAGAAATGGTCTGGTAAATATAAATATTTTCTTATAATAAAAAATAAATATTATTATTATCACTTTTTAAAATACTAAATTTTTCGAGACAAAAAACATCTGGTGTGACGACAGCATATCTCACAACTTAGAAGAAAAGAGAATAAAACGTTATTGTGCTGTGCTGTTACTCACACTAAAAATTCTAATCAAGTTGGTTAAAATTTAAAAGGTTATTTAAAATAAAGTGTAGAAAAACTATTAACAATTTAGACAATAGAGGGAAAGTAATTTCATTTCAAGTGCTAACGACAATTGTGAGAGAAAGTTTAGAAATTGAATGGATGAAATTTTCAATGAAAATTCGCCATTGTTTTTTTTTTTTTTTTTATTTGAGTTAAATTTTGTATTTGTATTTCAACAGGGTATTTAATAAAAACGAAATTGAAATACGGTTAAAAACAAATCTACCTATAATACAATATTTGATTGATTCAATAAATTACATAACTCTGATTACAACCAAAATGCAGGCACCGAATTTTTGTACTCGTTGTGGAGAGTCTAGAAAAAATACCTAATAATAAAGAGGCTCAAAAAATTCCTGAAAATTCATAATTTTGTCATTTGAAAGCATTGGGGTCCTTTAGAAAAATTATAATAATAATTACATCTCTCAGACGAAAAATAATAAAAATTATTATATAATTAAATTTTGTTTTAATTTTATGATATGAGAGATGAGCGATAACCAGTCCCGAGAGGGACTGATTTTTTGGGAGTAGAGAGGGGAAGGGCCTCTCACTCCCAAAATTGGGAACCGGGTTGATGCCTCTCGAACTAGATACCGGTACTTGGGGTGGGTGCGTGCCTCCGTGCACGATGCACCAGGGGTAAATAAACGGGGAATGTTTTTTTTTTTTTTTTGTAGGCTATTGAGGGTTTTTATGCCATAATTTAGGCTTTTCCCTCAAAAAAAAAAAAAAATTTATGATAGAGCGAAGATTGGTTGGAGGGACCAGTCCCGAAAGGGACTGATTTTGGGGAGTAGAGAGGTGAAGGGCCTCTCACTCCCAAACATTGGGAACCGGATTGATGGCCATTTGCGCTAGATGCCGGTACTTGGGATGGGTGCGTGTCTGCGTGCTCGATGCACCAGGGATAAACAACCGGGGAATGTTTTTTTTTTTTTTTTTTTTTTTTTTGTAGGCTATTGAGGGTTTTTATGCCATAATTGAAGGCTTTTTCCCCTCAAATAAAAAAAAAAAAAAAAAAAAAAAAATAGAAAATGTTTTTTTTAAACAACTTTTTTTTCTTTTGATGAAATTTTACTTTAATTTTGATGCTATTTAATTTTGATTTTTGTTTGTATTTTGATGATATTTTTTTTAAGATTTTTACTTTTGTTTTGATCCTATTTATTTTTGATTTTTTTTTTAATGCTGTATTATTTAAATTTTTGCTTTGTTTTGATATGCTATTTAGTATGATTTTTTCTTTTGTTTTGTTGTTGTATTATTTTGATTTTTAGTTCTTGTTTTGATGGTATTTCATTTTCTTCTTTGTTTGTATTTTGATGTTGTTTTTTATTTAGATTTTTACTTTTGGTTTGGTGCTATTTAGTTTTTTGATTTTTGTTCTTGGTTTGGTGGTATTTTATTTTGATTTTTGTTTGTATTTTGATGATATATTATTTTTATTTTATTTATTTATTTTTTTCTATTCTCATTTCGTAGCGTTATTCACATCATCCATCCTCTACGTATCTTCGAATAATGTAATTATATTTTAAAATGTTAAAAAAAATGTTACCAAATAATTATAAATGTAAATAAAAGGGGGCGTTGGGTGGCTTCTGCCGCAGCTGATAATAAATATATAAAAAAAAAAACCTTTTTTTTCCAAATATTATATAATCACCCATGTATGATAGTTCAACCCCGACGATAACCTAAAAAATAAACTTTAAAGCTCTCATCCATGTCCCAAAAAAGATAGATGGTTAAGAAGAACAGGAGAGTTTTGCAACATTTTTTTTAAGTGGAACTTTTATTTGATAGCATGTCGCGTTACAAGCAGTGACGCTACAAGCCATAACGTCACAAGGCCGTGACGGCAAATAGGAAAGTTGAAATTTAATATATATGACGAATTATAAAAAAATAATTGTGACATTTAATAATTCAATTTTTAAAATATAATTTAAAATGATTCAAATCTTCAATTGCTAAATAAATATTGTTCTCAGTTTTTAACATGCTTCTATTAATTTCCCTATCTTTTCAATTATTAAGTTAAGATTAAAAACTCGATTTTAATACCCTTAATTGAATAACTTGCTGAAAATTTTCAGTTAAACGCCTACGATCCGAACACTTGCATCGTGCTTTCATAAAAACACACAATGGCTTTTTTGAAGGTATTTATTTTAAATACTGTAGTTGAGAGAGAGAGAGTTAGATTGAGGGGTTTTTGGATTGACAAATGGGAACCAAGGGGACCACAAGCTGACTGTTTAGTGGCTGTACGCCTAATAACAAATGAGATAATTCCATGGTGAGCGTGTGATGAAGGGCCTAAGGGCTAATGTGATGAGGGCGGGATAATAGCCGAGGTCGTCAAGGTAAACACTCCCACACACACACACACACACACACACACACACACACACACACACAGACCCTCATTCAGATAGACAGGTCATTTTCCTTTGGGGAGGGGGAAAGAAAGTATCAATATTATTGATACAATTAAGAATAAAAGAGGGAGGAAAAAAAAAACATGGTTTGTTATCAAGTCTCTTGAAATTGATGGCTAAATTCACATAAACAAGAGGGGGTGAATTGATCTATAAAATAATGGAGGAGGACTCTTCAATTTCGCAAGTACGGGATTACATTTTAATTATTTTATTTTTTCACAAAATTCGCTTGTTATGTGGAATATTGAAATGAGGTTGTACCTTATAGTGGATGTTAGAGAATGCAGGAAAAATAGTTGTCTCACTAAATTTGAGGACGCTCAAAAATTTTTTCCCATTGAAAAGTATTGGCCCTTTTGAAAAAATCTGGTATGACTGTCGCACAGCATTACCTTCGGTAATCGAAAGTTGTGTTCTGTGATTGTCACACCAGATTTTTTGTGTTGAAATATATTTAGTTTCCGCCCATATATTAAAATTCAAGATGAAAAATTTATAAACATGGAAAAATATTTACATTTTCTTACCATTTCTCCTATCTTTCCTATGAATTACAAGGGTCTTATAGTTCTATAGTCCCTTTTGCTATCACACGGCGATGATTTTGAGTGGACTTTGCACATCTCAAATTTTCTTCCCTTGATGATATGGCGAATATTAATTTCTCATAGAATCTTGAAATGGATTTTGAATTTTAGTCTTCTAGGCATCCGGTCGTGATATATGACACCGAGCACCTGCATTTGTTAAATGTAGGACGAATTTATCTATTAAATTCTTGTCTAGAAAAGCCACGTGTCTGTCTGGACACTGTCTAGCTTTTAATTGTTCTTTAATTGCGTAAGAATATAGTGAATCATTCTTCAGTAAAAACAAATCTATTAATTAATAGTTTCCTTAATTGCTTGAAAAAGGACTCTTCTTTAGATAAGAAGGCCGAGAGATTATGATTCATATTTATTATTACGAGAGAGAGAGAGAAAGCAAGTGTCAATGGCTAATGCAGATTAGATATACATATAAAATATTTCTTACAATTCATATAAAGAGACACATTTGAATCATTAAGAATTTTAAACACCCTCTAAAGAAGAAATATTTTGTCAAATCTTTTATCCACAAAAAAAAAAAGAGAGGGAACCCCCCAAAAGGGAGCTTGTATAAATAAAACTCTTAAATTTTGAAAAAGTTTTGCCTATAAATTACACCGAAGCTCTCCATTTGGGTGACTCCTCTTTCTACTTATATATCAATTAAATACAGCCACTTTCCATCTTCTATATTTATCTCTGCACAATGAAGTACAAGAGTAAAGTGGTCTTCAGAAGATTTCAATGGCAAAATGAGAATGTACATTTTAAAGAGCATCTAAAAAAATAATTGAATTTTTAATTCAAACATTCGCTCTTTGAGCGAAATCAAAATCACACTCACACACACAGTCACACAGTCTTTTCGGCAACTCAGGACCATTTCAGACTTTGACGATAAACGTCTGTAATATGTACTAACTATTCAGGGTTGCAGGTATTTCTATTTGCCAGCTGGTGTCCAGGTGGGTTTAAATTAAAACGATTACTCCCCGAAATTTTAATTATTTTAATTTTCCTCGTCCTTGAGCAACAAGGTACATCATAAAGTACTAGTACTCTTTGACCGATTTTGTTTAGGGAAAAGCTTATTTACATGAGTTCAGAAGGTATCTAACTTAAATATAAAATTTCAAGATCCTAGCTCTTTTTGTTTTTGAGATATTTTGTTCACAGACAGACAGACAGGCCTTGTCGCGAAACCACTTTTTAGGAATCAGGGAACCTCAAAACGTGTATATCCATCAAAATCTCGACATCGAATTTTTGACATGAAACCAATACTTTCTCTTTTTTCGGCAACTTAGGCCATTTAAGACTTTGACGATAACCGTTAAATAATATAATATATTATTTGGTGTCCAGGCATTCTTATTTAAGCCATTTGGTATCCAAATGCCTTAAATAAAATCACCGGACTGCCTGGGGTCCGAACCCGCGACGTTCGGTATTCGATGTTAGCACTCAAACCCCTACACCAAGCCCCGAGGGCTACTTTCTCTCTTTATATATGGTATATGTATATTAACATATACATATAGGTAAGAGAAAGTAAAATCAATACCAATTAATTATAATTATAGAATAGTTAAATCTCTCAGATGTAAAATTATAAAAATTGAATTAATTTTTTTTTTTAAAGTGAAACTTCTTTTATTACATCACCTCAATTTTTTTCGCCCATCTACTAGCAGGCGGGAAGCTAAGGGAAGCGAAACCCGCCGAAGGCGTGCGGTGCGGCTAGTATTATTGAAACGCAGAGACTTTGCAAAAATCTATATATAATAATTACGGAGTGTCCGTCTGTCCGTCTGTCTGTCTGTCTGTCCGTCTGTCCGTCTGTCTGTCCGTCTGTCACGCTCTGTTTGACCAACTTCCCGTTGGAATTTTGAAACGAAATTTTGCAGTCTTATAGAGGATGTTATAGAGAGTCCCGGAAAAATACTCGGGTCCCAAAATTCCTATAACTTTTTGAGTTATTAATTCTTAAAGTTACGATTTCTCCCATAGGAAATGTATAGAGAAATATTCAAGTATTCTTTGAAGTTGTGTATTCTATGAAGGTAAACAAATCCTCAAGCAGGCACTGGATTGGAATCCAGGTCTACGTAGTAATAATAATTTTCTTTTTATAATTAAGAAAAGGCGAAGGTCCGCCGCAGGCGGGCCCGAGCCAGCGGCTGGGGGTCCAGGGGGGCGTAGCCCCCGTCTAGACGCCAGCCCGTTTCTCATATTTAAGGCGAGGGTCCGCCGCAGGCGGGCCCGAGCCAGCTGGTGGGGTCCAGGGGGGCGTAGCCCCCGTCTAGACGCCAGCCCGTTTCTCATATTTAAGAAAGGCGAGGGTCCGCCGCAGGCGGGCCCGAGCCAGCGGCTGGGGGTCCAGGGGGCGTAGCCCCCCTGGCTAGACGCGAAGCCCGCCGAAGGCGGGCGGCGCGGCTAGTTAGATAATAAAATGGTAGGCGATGCTCTCTCTCTCTCTCTCTCTCTCTCATTCCATTAATTCATCTCAATATAACAACTTGTCTATGAGAAATCACGCATGCATAAACAGGAACAAGCCCTGGCATACAATAGGCTACATATAACATTATAATAGACATATATGGATTTCCACTTTAAAATAAAAAAAAATAAATGACATGAGCTGCTCACCTCGTTTGGTCTGGCACAAAGGGGCCCACCCAAGCGCCGTCAACACATTTGATTTTACATAGACGTCGTTCACGTAGTGGGCCAATTTCGCCACGAAAACGCACTTCAAGCGCTTGGCCGTCATAATCTTGGAGGTGTTGTTGCCGTGCGGAGGCCGGCCATGAGGCATTGCCAAGTAACGCGGGTGGCGGGCATCCGGGGCCACGCCAAGCTGAAACAAACAAAATAAAAAAAAGCTATTTAGCTGCTTTTTATTTAAATTGAGATAACATAAAAATGTACTTAAGTATTTTCATTACAGTAAAACCCCTCTTAGTCTCGGATCAACCGGTCCTCGGATTAACCGGCCTTTCCCATTAGTATTATATTTTACATATATTATTTTTATTATTACATAAATTGTATGTAAATTATTTTATAATTAAATTGGGTGGTGCAACATTGTGCAATATTCCTTGGCGAAGAGGGAGGGGGGGAAGAAGTTGCCGAGTTTGTTTACTCGCTTGCTTCCCAGTCCATTTTTCTACTACAGAGGCTTGAGAACTCTTTTTTAACCCTTTTAGGCTACGCAGGCCATTTAGGGGTGATTTTTTATTGAAAATACATAGAACGTATAATGAAAAATCTGGTGTGACTGGCGCACAGCACACAACTTTCTCTTACCTTCGGTAATCGAAAGTTGTGTACTGTGCTTTTCACACCAGATTTTTCGTGTCGAAATATATTTAGTTCCCGACAGTACGGTACATTTGAATTCAGATGTAAAATTTATAAGTAAAATATTTATATTTTGTTACCATGGCAACCATTTCTCCTATCTTCCCTATGAAATACAAGAGTAAAGTGGTCTTCAGAAGATTTCAATTGCAAAATGAGAATATACATTTTAAAGAGCATCTAAAAAATAATTGATTTTTGAATTTAAAAAAAAAATCGTTGGAGCAAATTTAGAGAAAATCGAAAAAACTGAAAAAGTGCATCAGTAAAGTACTAGTACTCTTTGGTCGATTTTGTTCAAAAGCTTCGTGTCACGTCCCATGGGGGTGCCTAACTTAAATATAAAATTTCAACCTCCTAGCTCTTTTCGTTCTAGAGATATTTTGTTCACAGACACACACACACACAGACACACAGACAGACCATGTCGCGAAAACCACTTTTTTGGATTCAGGGGACCTCAAAACGTGAAGATCCATCAAAATCTTGACATCGAATTTTTGACATGAATCCAATACTTTCTCTCTCTATATATATATTACATATATACATAGGTAAGAGAAAGTAAAAATGAATGAAAATCAATTTTTCACCGAAACCTCGGATTAACCGACCAAACGGGTATCCGACCAGAGTCTCGGTCCCAATCAGGCCGGTTAAGGGAGCGTACATGTATTACGTAACGCAATTTGGGGGGGGAGGGGGTCTCGTAAAACGTTACCATGCGTTACAAGGGGGGAGGGAGGGTTCAACAACGCGTTACGTAACAGGTATTTTAGCGTCTTTCCGGTACTTTGGGCAACATAATTATGACTTTTAGATAGGGGGAACTTAAGCGTTACGTAACGTCTAGAGGGGGGGGGGTGTCCAGAAAAATGTTACGGCGCGTTACATAGGGGGGGAGGGGGGGTCAAAAATCTTCAATACACTTTCTCTCAGAAAGAAAAAAAAAAAAAAAAAATTTATTATTATTCATTTGTGAGATTTTATTATTATATTTAATTAGCTTTGATTTTTTCACAAGGATAGGTAGAACCCAATGTTCTTTCAATGGGGACATTTTGGATTTTCAGAAATTTTTTAATCCATCCATTTGAGAATTTGGAGACCCATGTATTTTTCCTAGGCTATCCATATTCTCCTCAGAAAGTGTAAAATTCCAACTGGAATTGGTCTAACAGAGAGACAAACGAATACTATAGAGCAGTGGTTTCCAAACTTCATGTTACCACTCCTCCTTTGAAAATAATTAATCTTATGACGCCTCACCCCTCCCCCCTTTTATAAAATAATACAAAAACAAAAAATTTTAATGCTAAAAAATATAAATTTATATAAAAATATTTATTTTATTTATTCTTATTTATATTAAAACTAGCAATCATTTGGGAAATTGGTCCTGGTGGCCAATATTCGCGCGTCCCCTTAGACTACTCCGCGCCTCCCTAGGGAAGAAAACGCTGCTATAGAGAGAAAGTATTCTGATCGTGTCAAATATCAAGGGTGTTATGCATATCTGTCTATGTGTCAGTCTATCGAACAAAATAATAAAATATCTCAAAAACAAAAAAAAAACTACGAGATTGAAATTTGATATTTAAGCAACAAAAAGCATTTGAACAAAATTAGTCAAAGAGTACTACTACTTTACTGATATACTTTTCCAGTTTTTTTTTTTTTATATTATCAAAATCGGATACAACAATATTGATTAAAATTCATAAATCGATGCTCTTTAAAATGTATATTCTTATTTCAAAATACTTGACTAGTCTACTTGATTGTTCAGAGAAATAGTTGCCGAAATATCTCTTCTGATTGATTATACATTTTTTTTTATCTTGCTTAATACATATATCTTGGAACAAAATTAAACTTGCGTGATAGTATTATACCTTTTGATTAACGAAGGTAAAAGAATGCTCTGTGCTGTGCCCAGGACTAAGAAATTTGTATAATCAATTTGGTTTTAAGGTAAAAACTCAATATGTTTTTGGTGTGCTTTGCAGCTAGTCTTTATATAACATGTGACCGCCATTTCTAGGTCAGACGTATTTACTGCATCTGCTTGAATGTAATTAATTTCATGTTACATGGTTAATTTGTATTTAATTTTGTAGATAGAGGACATTAATTTTAATCAAAATGCATTTAAGATATGCGGTTAGTAGTATAGTCACACCATTTAAAATATAACTTGGAATTTTACCCACAACCACCCGTAATATAATATGAAAGATGTCTAAATGGTCAAAGAACTTAAAGAATTAAACAAAACTTTCACTGAAAGAAAGTCTAAATGAACTTTTTGAAATGACCTCGTTCAACTCCGAACTATATTGTACGATTTGAGACAGGAAGAAATCCCTTAGGTACAAATATACTTAGAGGATGCTTAAGATGGTGGCTAAAGATCTTGCAGATGCCGGATGCCACTATATCCAGTCAATTCTTCGAGAGATTGAGGGAAGTGGATTCCCTAAATAAAAAAGAATCGAATGGAACGGTTCTCTCAACTTAAAGAACTCTAAGACAGGTATACCCTTGGAAAATGAAATAGACCACATTAAATCCCGCTATTTTCAAAGCTTGGAAGATGTCAAACTTTAGGAAGAACGATGAGAGAATGCAGACCTGGTCATGCCACATACTTCCACTGTGATCAAAAAGTAAGGTGAATTTATTTATAAAATGTAAATTCTTTATTTATTCTTTCAAATAAATTTCATCCCCTTTAAAGTAATCCCCGTCCGATAAAACGCACTTTTTCCAGTCTTCGAAACAGTCGGAAAAGCCTTCAATACCTTCTTCGATTCGGTTTTTATCTCCTCAACCGTGTCAAAACGGCGTCCCCGCATTGGCCTTTTGAGTTTGCTGAATAGCCAGAAGTCGCACGGAGCCAAATCAGGCGAATACGGTGGTAGCGGAACGGTATAAGTCGAGTTTAAATTTTTACTTCCCAGCTCCTTCACCATGTTTTTGTTTTTAAATTTTCACTTCCCAGCTTCTTCACCATGTTTTTGTTTTTAAATTTTCACTTCCCAGCTCCTTCACCATGTTTTTGTTTTTAAATTTTCACCTCCCAGCTTCTTCCCCATGTTTTTGTTTTTAAATTTTCATTTCCCAGCTCCTTCACCATGCTTTTGTTTTTAAATTTTCACTTCCCAGCTCCTTCACAGTGGCGGATTAATGCAATTTTGTCGGGGGGCGGTTTTTTTTTTTTTTTTTTTTTTTTTAAATTTAAGGACTTTGTGGGCATCTATGGCCATTTAGACCCATTTCCTATTTATTTATATTGTTTGGTAACAAATGCAATTGGAAATTAAAGCCTGGAAATCATAATTTCTTTAGATTACTAGTTTTTATAACATTGTGAATTTCTTCTCGGGGGCGATCGCCCCCTCGCCCCCCCCCCCTTTAATCCGCCCCTGCTCCTTCATCATGTTTTTGTTTTTAAATTTTCACTTCCCAGCTTCTTCACCATGTTTTTGTTTTTAAATTTTCACTTCCCAGCTCCTTCGCCATGTTTTTATTTTTTATTTTTGGAATTTATAATTATTTATTAATATATTTATACATTTTTTGCATTTTGTGGGTTCTTATGATCTAACCTTTTATATTACTAGAATTTAATACAAAAGAAGGAACACATCGTTGTGTTTTTTTGAAGTATCGTGCTGATATTCGCTCACACCGTGATATAATTTCACACTCAAAGATATTTAGAGAATTTGAAGTAAACGAAACGAAGTATGTTGGGTCAACAGTATTAAGGTTATGGAGAAAGAAATGCTTCATACGATTTTGTCCCCTCCATATATAGAATGGCTTCTCAAGCATTTTATGAATTTATTAAACGCTCCACAATCATATAATTTGAAGCACTGAGGATGGTTTGCGTTAGGCTTACCGAAGTATCTGCGAATAAAATGTTTTAACGTGGAAAGCATTCGCTGGTTTTTCTTCTTCATAACCTTATTTAGAGAATTTTTTAACGATTATAATACTAATTCTATGTAAAAATATCGAGTGACAGATAATAAAAGGATTTTCAAATGAATAAATAAACATAAATTCCGACAACAACAAAAAAATAAAAACATGGTGGAGGAGCTGGGAAGTGATAATTTTTTTTTTTTTGAGTGTAAAGTCATTTTCTTTTTTTTTTTCTCTCCCTTTCAGAATCCATTATGTATTCCGTCATTTTTCGGATGAGAGAGAGAGAGATGGAAAATACGTTAATGGCAATGGTTTCGACTAAATATACTTAATGAGGTTTGTCAGTTGAATAATGCGCAAAGGGATCAAGGTAATATTACGCAAAATTATTTAGACTGCAAACGAGATTTTCTCTCTCTTCTATAACAACGAAACCAAGACTCGTCGACGGTCCAATACATTCAAAGCAGGGGGGAGGGTCTTTTACATATATCTACATATTTCAAAGAGCTATTATTTTGAGGACGCCGAATATATGAGGGAAATAATTACAAAGACAAAAAGAAAGTGTAGAAAGGAAGGAAGTGGAAGCGCTAAGATTACACGGGCTGGTGATGGATGGATAGATCAAAGCTATTAAAATAGAAAATAAGATGAAAATGTAATTATATAAACAAACTAGCCGCGCAGCCTGCCTTTGATATTTTCTTAGCATCCCTTGGAGCGATAATATTAAAAATGTTTCTCTCTCCAATCTGGGATCAAATTTCATAATAATTTCGAAAAGACAACAAAATAAATAATATATATTATAACTTTGATTTACTGTTTCTATGTTCACTTCCATTCAGGAATTAATTGATGAGAAAATTTTGTTATCACTTTGTATTTATTTTAAAATATTAATACTATTTAAAATTTATTAATGCAATTTTGATGAAAAGTTTCTAAGCTACTAGTATTAAATATAACCATAAAAGAACTTTAATAATATCTCTGTTTGAATTTTTAAAGAGACTTTGAAGCATTTTTGCAAATATAATTGGACTAAGAGAATTTTACAATCATGTGTCAAGGGACTTTGAAGCATTTTTACAAATATATATTGGACTTGGAGAATTTAGCAAAAATAATTTTTTATAATTTATTGTTTATTCTCTAAATTAGTTGTATTTTTAGAGATAATTTATGAATATCTGCAATAATTACAGTATTTACTTGCACAATTGACAAAAAAAATGATATATAATCTAATCAAAACAATTTAAATCAGAAAAACTTTAATGTTGATTTTCTCAAAACTCGATGTTTGGTCTTTGACACACCATTGCATAACAGGGTCCATATATAGGATTGGTATTTTTGAATAAGCCATAATTTTTTTTATTATTATTAATTGCCTGAAACGGGTTGACTGAAAAATTACGGCACTTGTTTGAGAAAAGGCGAGGGTCCGCCGCAGGTGGGCCCGAGTCAGCTGAGGGAATCCGAGAAGCCCTTTTTTTGATTTTCGAAAAAATAAATTTTTTTTTAGATTAATCGCATTAAATAAAAGATATTTTTAAAAAATTCGCTCTATATCTTATAGATAATTAAATTAGTAATCATTGGGTTAAAAAATAATTAATTTTTTACCCTTAATTAATTAGCTGGAAACTTTCAAATAAAATGAAATAAATCCCTTCTATTCCTATGGGGAAAAACTAACGCCATCTCTTGCCGCCTAGAGTAACTCGGTACTGAATCGTCTTCTAACGGCTTTTCGAGACGCGCACCTTAAATATTGAACCATTTAGTTTAAAATATAATTTTTTTTTAAGTTATGTGCTGAGCTATTTCACCGCTAATCTTTTAATAAATAAATATCTATTTATTTAAGTTTTTTTCTTCTTTTTATCAACATTCCCCAGACGATATTTTCTGTCATTTTTTTTTCTTCTTTAGCTTTATTTATTTATTTATTTATTTTATCCAACTTTTTTATTTATTTATTTATTAATCAATAAGTCAAGAAGAAATGTTGTGGTAGAGATACAAGTTCCAATGCCCATAACATTCTCTCTGAAACTTGCTCATATTTGTTGGAGTTGATCTTTTTTTTTTTTAACCAATAGATAATCCGATCAATTTGAAGTATGCTTTAGAACAAAAAAAAAAAAAAAAAAAAAAACATTGAAGAATAAAAGAAATAAGTCCTTGACCTGTGGCTTAGATGTAATAAGGGGGTTCAGGAGCGACGTCTAAACGTACTTAAAAAAAAAACTAGACTATTATAAGGAATTTTTCAATGCGTTTTTTTTTAAATGAATTAAATTCATAAGAGATTATTGGGACATCGAGCTATAATTTTTTTAATGACTTATTAAAAAATTATCGCAATTAATTTTTTTGTTATCAAGCAAATACAAAAAAACAATCTGTCCCAATAATCTTTAATTTTTTTTAAATTTAAAAATGAATTTATTGTTATTATTAATCACATATTAATTAAGAAATTTTTAAAAATAAGCTTAGATGATTTATTTAAAAATCAACTGTCAAATTAGTTCAATTTTCTTGCAATAGATGGCAGGCTAGTCTAACAGACGATCCCCAAATAGCCTATATTTATATATTTTTATGCTTTTATAAAAGATACATAATATATAATAACATTTATAAAGTATTTATATATTAAAAGGTCAATGAAAATCAACCAAATGCATTAAATATTATTAGCTACCATTCTGACATCTCTTGGCGAATTTTTTGAATTACTTGATTTTTTGGGCATACTTTTTATGACACACTACGCCATCTTAGAGGGAAAAACATGCGTAACACCTTCCTGTTCCGTACTGTCGGAAACTAAATACATGTCGACACAAAACAAAAAGTCTGGTGTGATAAGCACAGTACAATTTTCAATTACTGATCGTAAGAGAAAGTCGTGTGCTGTGCGCCATCACACCAGATTTTTTTAATTGTATTGTAAATCTTTTAATGGATTTTCATCTTTTTGAAGAGAGCCCCCTTCAAGCATTAGTCATCCTCTCTCACTCTTCTATTCTTCTTTACATAAAACCAAAATGTTTGTGCGCGTGCGAAAATATTTACATAAACGTCTAGCGACAAGGAGAATAGAAGTTTTTCTTCCCCCTCCTCTGAAATGGCGTCATTTGTTTCCATGTAGAACATCAAGAGTGCAATTTGATTAAAACCAAGGGACAGATAGATAGACAGACTTAATGTTGTATAAATATACGAACGGGAACGGGATGGGTGACATGTTCGCTCTTTAAGAAAATATCCTCTTCCCCCAACCCGTTCCAATGAGTTATTTGCTCTTTTCTAACTTAATTAAGACAGAATGTCGTTATCTTAATTATAATAACTAGCCTGCCCGGACCCCCCTCCAGCTGGCTCGGGCCGCCTGCGGCGGACTCTCGCCTTTTCTAAATCAAGTGCCGCAATTTTTCAGGCAATAAAATTGAATATCTGGCCTATTAAAAAATACAAACTTTTTATTTTAAAATACTTTGTATAATCGGTGGAGTGTCAGTCTGTCTGTCTGTATTGATCCCATCCCCGATTTCTCTTATGAATTTTTTTTTATTTGAGGGAAAAGCCTTAAA
>JAKCPI010029088.1:0-17104 GCA_023213315.1 Euborellia annulipes | reverse complement strand
TAATGACAGTTTTGCATCTGAGCTCCACATCTATAATTAAATAAAAAATAATACAACTTTTTAAATAATTAGACTTTCAAAACGAAATGGAAAATTTTTTTTTTATTGTTTGTATTGGAGCCATTGCCTTCGCATAGTTATAATAATCTAATCTAAATTTTTCTATGTTCAAAGTACACTCCCAGTATATCCACCTATTCCGCTTTTTTTTTTTTAATAAATAAGACAAAGACCCATGTTTGTTTTAGTTTGCTATGTTTTGCGTGTATTTCAAGCTAACAAACATAAACTCAATATTTTGAAATTGATTTTGCTGACAGCCAGTCAATAGATAGAGAGAGAAGAAATCCAAACATAGGAATAACAAATAACAGAGAGTGAATCTCTCTCTCCGCTTTATCTATCTATTTGTTCAAGATCCAATATCTCTCTCTCTCCCTCTCTTTCCTTTCGATACCTCTTTGGATTATTTTTTTTTTTTTTTTGTATTGGTTCAAAATGATATATCTCTCTCCCTATATATAAATAAATCAATTCCATCATCAGCCAGCAACATTTTTGCCAATATAAAAAAAAATTCAATTGTTGGTTTACTAGTAAAAAATATTTAATTGAAAAAATTAAAGAAAAAGGGAAGTAGATTTTAAGATAATAAACTCATATAATCACTACAAAACCTAGTTAATACGAGGATGTGGCATATGGGCAGCCAAAGCGAAAAATAAAATAAAAATCTATTTGTTGTCGATGTTTCGACCTCGGAACAGTAGAGTTTTCAAGAAAATATAAATTGGTAAAACTGCTATACTGCCATGCCAACTAACCTGACAACTTGACATCATTTTTGTCCTGATGAAGAGTGCGATCGGCACTCGAAACGTCGACAAAAAAATAGATTATTATTTTATTTTTCACCTTGGCTGCCCTTATGCCACATCCTCATATCGTAATCTCCAGCCATCAAGAAACAGCTAGATAATACAGTTTTTGAATGAGTCAAAAATATTTAAACTTCTTAAACTGGGTCCACACCATAAAAATTTATGTGAATGTTGAATTTACTGTGAGGCAAAGATATTTACGCAAATTACCCCATACATTAATTAAATATTTGTGTTGTGTCACCAGTGGCGTCATTTCAACTTTTTCTTGGGGGGGGGGCAAATTTTTTCTTGGGGGGGCAAACATTTTTTTTTCTTAAAATTTACTTACAAATGGGTACTCAAATTTGGCCAAAACATATTTAATTTAATTAATTGTTTAATTTTGTACAGTTTGTATACTCGTAGATGTATTTTTGAATATTTTATTTAGAATAATATAAAATTTTATAAAAATCAGAGCCCTTGGGGGGGGCAATGCCCCCCCGCCCCCCCCAAATGACGCCACTGTGTGTCACTGTTTCCGCCGTGAGAATTTAGTTAAAATCTAGTAATCTGGATCGACCTTCTCAAAAAATTTTAAAGTGACAAGTACTTTCATCTATTGATCTTTCAATAAATGAATACCACTTTCTCTCCTATTTTGATATAGTGGTTTAAAATTTTGCGATTTTTTTCTTTTTGAATAATCTTCTTCTTTCTTCTCATTAATCCCGCGGCACAACAGGTACAACGCAAATTTTTACTGGTGTGGACCCAGATTTCAACAAAAACTAAATTTATAAACGAATTTTTTTTTTAAATTTTTAAATAAAAGATATTAAAAATTAACAAATTCATTTTTAAGTTTGATGATAGAGTGGAAGCCCCCCCCCCCCCCCCCCCCCTCCCCCCCCCCCGGAGTAGGATTACTTTAACAGTGACGGGGCTAGCTTATTCTCAGCGGGGGGGAGGGGGGGAGGGACAAATTTACCAACCGGGGGGGGGGGGCAGTCAAGTCAAAAAATATATAGGCTATATCAACGGAGAAACAAAAAATCTGGTTTGAAGGAATTAGTCCTGGGGTGCCAGAATTTGGGGGTGGAATTTTGGCTGTAATGTTGAATATATATTTAATAAAATGAAATTTTTTTTCGTAGGGGGGGGGGGGGCGCAAGTTTTCCTAGGTGCGGCCCTGCGGGTAACAAATGAAGAGGCCAGAACCATGGCAAAGAATGGAAATATCTTTTCGCCACTTGGGCACTCAAAAAAAGAGAAGACGTTTTAACAACGTTTGCTAGGCTTAACTTGGCTTAAATCAAAAATTGAATTTTCGAACTTTGACCACTAGGATTCTCAGCAGATGATATATTTAATTTCCGACAGTAGTCGTGAGGGTCAATATTAAGTTCCACCCATGCGTTTTCTAATTGTGATTATTTCATTGTTTTTATAAAAGAAAATGAAAATCTTTATTGGTAATTTTATAGGTTTGAACCATGAATTTCTATTAAAAAAGAATGGTAAATTTTCTCAAAATTCGCTCCCTTCGATTAATTTTTTCCCCCAAAATTCGAAACTCCTTTTAAATAGCCCCCTTTACCCCCCCCCCCCCCTCCGCCCTTGACTGAATTTGATGAGTTCCCAAATAAGTTCCCGTAGGCTTGTGTCGTTTCGATTTTTAGAAAAAATTCATATTTTAATCTTAATCTAATCTTATAGACTTTTGAGTTTTTGAAATATTTTGTTTGTTTATTATAACGATCAGGGGCGTATATAAGGGGGGGGGGGGGCCCAAACACATATACATATATAGGGATATACAGACATCAGCGCAAACAAATTTTTCCGCAGGATGGAAAACTTTGGTTCCGCAAAAGAAAAAAATGTTCCTCAAAAAATTTCCTGTGAAAAAAATTTAATTTCTTAAAAAAAAATTTTCCGCAGAAAAATTTTTGAGTTCGGCCCCCCCCCCGAAAAAAATTTCTATATACGCCCCTGATAACGATAGAGTTTCGATTACCAAAAGAGAAAATTGTGTACCGTGCGGTCAATCACACCAGATTTTATTTATGGGATCATAAATATAAATTTTTAATTTATATAATTTGAATCCATAAAAATTTAGGAGAAAATGAAGAAATTTTTTTAGATGTAATTAGGCATTAAAAATAAAATAAGAATAATAAATTAAAAAATATCATCTAATATTTTTTAAAATATAAAATTAAATAGAGTTGTAAAAACGAATAAAAATAAATCTAATAATAGAAAACAAATATAAATTTCTGAAGATGAACAAATCGAACGACACTCAAAAGGGATCTCAACCAACAAGTGAATGGGCGAGAAAGAGATAAAGTAGAACGCTACTTTTGCACAGAGAAAGAGAACGAAAACACCATAGTCATTCACTCTTATCCCCACACTCTCATATGCAGAGCGTTCTAGGAACATCATCAATTTTGATGAAAAAAAATATATCTATTTACTCACACTAATGTTAAATTATCTTTTTAATTTGATATTATTTTTTTTATTTTGGATACAGATGAAAAAACTTATAAAACGAAAAAGCATATTCAAAATAATTAATAATAAAATTATTTTCATTCTATACTTAATTCAAAGGAGTCGTCTTTTTACGATGAAAAATGAAAAGGATTAAAAAGGAAAATAAATACCTAGGAAAGTGAAGATAAGGTTGGAGGTCGGCGTTTTTAAAATGGAAATAATCGTGGATCCTTTGCATCCTTGGGTGCTTGTTAATCAGCCGAGAGCGGAGAGGATTTCTTTTGGAATCTTGTTCACATGTTGCTCACTGACCGTGGGGCTCATACTGAAGGTGGCGACGCCGGCAACTAGTGTGGAACAAGCGAAACAATAGTGTCACGTGACATCAATGCTGCTCTGCTATTGGTCAAATAATCCGAGGCATTAATTGAAAAAAAAATATGGTGGGCTGTCCCCTGAATCCAAAAAAGTGGTTTTCGCGACATGGTTTGTGTGTGCCAAGGGCGGATACAGGGGGGAGGTAAATACCCCCCCCCCGAGAAACACCTCTGGATCCGCTCTTGGTGTGTGTGTGGGTTTTTGCGACATGGTCGGTCTGTCAGTGTGTCTGTCTGTGATGAATTTAAATCTTAAAGGAATTGAGCTAGGAGGTTGAAATTTTATATTTAAGTTAGGCACCCCCCTGATGCGTGAAAATAAGCTTTTGGTCAAAATCACCCACTAGTGCTTTCTTTACTGATGTAGTTTTTCAGATTTTTTCGATTTTCTCAAAATTTGCCAAAACTATTTTGATTAAAATTCAAAAATCAATTATTTTTTAAATGGTCTTTAAATTTTATATTCTTATTTCGCCATTGTAATCTTATGAAGACCACTTTACTCTTTTACTTCATAGGAATCATAGGAGAAAAGGGGCATCCAGGGGGGCAGAGGTCCGGGGGGGGGCACTTGCCCCTCTAGTCCCCCGTAGCCCCGTCACTGTACTTTAATCTCTTGAATGAAATAATAATTTTAACTCACCAAGGACGTACAGGCATGAGAAGCAGTGATGAATCGCTAACATCTTGGCACAAATGTTGTTATCCAGTACGTCTATTTCCTGCAAATATTTAAAAGTCCGTAATTAAGTTTTCAAAAATAAATTGAAGTCAGAGATGAACAAGATCCAAAAAATACATCTAGATACAAAATACAAGCTACTTTGGTTTATAACAATACAATCTTATGAATCTATTTCCAATATAAAATAAAATCATGTATTTATATTAAATATTACCTTTATAATTTTTGAAAAGATTTGAAAAGACAATTTTCACAACAATAATTTAATCCAATTTGATATTAATTAATAATTAATTACAAAATAGAAATCCAAAAATAAGCACTGATAATCAGATGACAAAGTAAAATAGCGGTAATTTCAATTCAAAGAAAATAAAAAAAATAAAGAATATTAAAATTAAAAGGCGGTGCTGCTTTAATAGGTGCTGCTCTCTAGTGTCACATTTTTGAACTATTCCAAGATGGCGAATTGGAAATATCCGCGCTTATTTTTATATCAATCATGAAATCACTCGGAATTATTATGTAAATGTAAAATTATATATTTTTTATAAAATCAAATATAATTCTTCAAATTAAAATTATTTAAACTAATCTTTGTTTCGAATTTCATTTATAAATACTTTTCTTTTATACCAAATTCATAATCTAACCTCAATTATTAAAATGTCAGATTTAAGATATATATTGTCCAGCAATGAGGATTTAACTTCAATATTTATACCTTTAAAATCAACACAAAGGATTAAGGTAAAATCTTTTTATATTATTATTTCATTTATTGTAAGCATTTCTATTTTTAAAGGCCTATCTTTGAGTATTCATTTTATATTATCATTTATAAACTCTTGGCTCAAACAAATGAATCACTGTCGAAGATAAAGTTAATATTTTCGGTATTTGTTTAAGCTTTAATTTAATATTAATTGACCATACTTTATTTGCATATTGCCATCTATCATCATCACCAATCCATCCAAAATCTGATTTTATATTTTTTTATGAAATAAGCAATATGTATATACAATTATCATAGACAAAATTAACTTTGAAATATTTGATTACATTATTGTATGTAAATGTAAAGAGAAAATTGGGTTTCTAAAATTTATCTTTTGAACTTATTAAATATCCCCAAATTATCTAATATATTTTTGTGGCTATTTGTTAAAAATAAACATATATTAACTACTTTCTTTTGCAATCTTGTTTTATTAAGGAAATTAGAAATTCTATTTAGAAACAGATGTCACTAATACTTTAGAATTATTCCCTTTAATTTATATGTAAATCATGATGATTTCATCTAGTTCTTTTTTTCAGTACACGTGTTTTGATATAAGTGTAAATTATTTACTTTTTGGAGCAACATCTGGTGGAATTTATCTTTTTAATCGAAGTCCATGTACATTTATACAGCTAATTCCAAACAAGGTAATATTTTTTGACTGGTTGCTTTATTATAATGTTTTCAATAAATCTTCATTCTCTTTTAAATAGCCATTTTACTCAATATTAAATATATTTAATGAAGGAAGAAAAGCATGAGCAACGATAAATAAAGCTTCCAAATCGTTAGTTAATATTGAGGCGTTTCGGGTCAATGAATCCAAAAAAGTGGTTTTCGTAACATGATCTGTCTGTGTGTCTGTCCCCCTGGGACGTGACACAAAGCTTTTGAACAAAATCAGCCCAAGAGTATCTTGTTTTACTGATGCAATTTTTCAGTTCATTTTCTTCGATTTTCTCAAAAATCGCTCCAACAGTTTTGTTTAAAATTCATAAATCAAAAATTCCACTTCGTGATTTTGATGATTCTCAACGTTTTAGACCTCCCTGAGTCCAAAAAAAAAAACATTTTCGGCATTATGTCTGTGTGTGTGTGTGAACACAGCTTAAAAACGCAAGCAGCCAGATCGATAAAATTCGGTATACCTGGTATACTCCTTACTCTAAAATTGTAGATTTCTATCAACTTTGGAGTAAATACGTCCCCTAGTAGTATTTTACCTAAAAAGTGTTTTCAAAAATTTTGAAATTATCAATTTCTTTGTCCTATTATAGTAAATTAATCTATTTTAAAAAGTTCCTTTTGACATTTGTTCGAAAGCTGAATAGTTTTTGAAATAATCAATGAAGAAAAGCACATTTTTCGTTAATTTTGAAAAAAAATCAAAACCAATACTAGCTGCTCTTCTTTCTTCATCCCGTTGCTCATTAACAACTTTTATCCAGCCATCTTGGCCAGTCATCGCCATCATTTACACATAAAGCCAGCTAGTTATATCATATGTACAGTGAGAGACAATATTAAGTCCCACCCATGCGTTTTCTACTTGTGATTATTTCATTGTTTTTAAAAAAAATTATATATTTTTTAATGGAAACTTTCATGATTCAATCCTAGAAAATTTCAAATAAAGATTTTCATTTTCTTTTATAAAATCAATGAAATCACATGTAGAAAACGCTTGGGTGGGACTTAATATTGACCCTCACTGTACATGTGTCTTGCCTGATTATTACTAACTCCCTCTGGGCACTTTTTAATGTATTCACTAAGGATATGGAAGTTTTATTTTTGGCTGCTCCTGCTTTTCTTCCTTCTTCATCAGAGCTATTGCCACTTTGATCTTAAATTTATTTTTAAATTGATCCCTAGAATTTTTAATTTCTAGTTCCCTTTTTCTCATTGGTTATCATATATTTATTATATATATCTTATAATATTTTATTATCCTTTGTTTTTTTAGGATGGATCTATTGTCCAATTGGCAATATCACCAGATGAAAAGTTAATTGGTTTTGCAACAGTAAAAGGAACAGTGGTAATTGTTGAACGCAATTCAACTGTCCCGCATAAACGAATATATCATTGTACAGAACACCAAGGAAATCAAATTACCGCTTTGCATTGGAGTATAAATAATAATGAAATGTTTATTGGAGATGATAAAGGAAGAGTATCTGTTATTCATGTTTCTCTTTTTTTGGTGAGAAAATCAAAATTTATAAATATTTTGTTAAATACTACTTTTTTCTCTATTGTTAAGCAGAAGAGCACCCTAAAAACAAATGATCATACTAGGATAATTACCCCCCCAATAAATTCTTCCATTTTAAATTTTTTCTTCATTAGTTTTTGGGTCATTCATGACCCCTGAATCCTCTTGATTTAATTAATTAAGTTCAATCATTTAATTAGTTAGACATTCGGATGTCCCTTTCCCCAAGGCCCTACAAGAGTAGGCATGCCCAAATAAATTTCATTTCTTCTTCCAAACCTGCTGCAAACAAACAAATACTGTTCCAAAACTACTTGCTTGCTAACATAAAGATGGCGACTTTCATGAAGTCATTTCCAAAACTT
Source organism: Euborellia annulipes (assembly GCA_023213315.1). Taxonomy (NCBI): domain Eukaryota; kingdom Metazoa; phylum Arthropoda; class Insecta; order Dermaptera; family Anisolabididae; genus Euborellia; species Euborellia annulipes. The sequence continues at coordinate 9,298 of JAKCPI010029088.1, read as the reverse complement.
GCTAATTGCAATGAATAATAATAGCCTTACCAACAAGATTCCACAAAATTGTATATTTTGGTAAACTGAGGGACATTTCTATAGTGCAGACCTATATTTCTACACTTTCTAATAATGATTATTGTTGGCTAGCCTGCCATTTTTATGGAATTTTCTTTTTGTTTTGCTATGTTGATATATACTGACCATTTGCATTTATAGTGCCAAAACTCTCTAATTGCAAAAGGTCCAATTCCAAAACTTGCTAATTACAAAAAACTTTTCCAAAACTGCCTGGTTGAATATTAAAACAGTTTATTACTGCTATATAGAAAATAATTCCGACCTAAGATCTTGTAAATTGTGTTCGTAATTTATTTACAGTCATAAATTAACTCTTGAGTTTAATAAAATACAGGTTTTTCTCGTTTCCTGAAAATTTGTTCCCGTGAATTGAACTTTTGGAAATGCACGACTCAAATATTAAAAAAATACAACACTAAATTTTTGTTAAATAAATAAAATAATTTGGGCCGACAAAAGATTTATCATATCATTTCATCTTTTTTAACATTCCTAATAAAATTAATTATACTTATTTATATTTTTTTAGGGTGCAAACATGTTTCAAACCCCATGGTATCAATTAATGGAATTAGATTCACGTATAATTCAACTGGATTTATATAAGGAATATTTATTAATTTCTACTATGGCTCGATCATATCTTTGCAATACAAATAAAGAAGAATATAAACAAATAGGACATAAACTAAGAGAAGGCGAATTCGGTAGCTGTTTTTTAAATATGGATTATGGCATTCGAATTTATTGTTCGAGACCTGGCGGACGTTTATGGGAAGTTGATTTTGAGGGATCTGTTCAGAGCACGTATCAATTTAAACCAACGCTCATTACGACAACACCCACCGTTATCCATGACATTTTAAATCGGGAGATATTCAAGCAGACAGAGACAATCGAAGCGAAAAATTGTAATTTTATAAAATTATTAACAATATTATCAAAATATATAATTACTTATAATAGCGATGGATTATATATATTGGATACAACGAGCTCCGAAGTTTTATTATGGAATTGCCAATTAAAAAACATACAAGATATTCGAGTTATCGACGATTCATTTTATATACAACTAACAACAACTGGAATGTTATATAAAATTAATCTCTTAGATTTAGAACAATTTTTAGTTTTTTTATATTTATCAAAACATTATGAATTTTGTATAGAAAATTTAGAAAAATATCAACAATATATCAATGATCAAATTGAAGAATTCAATAAATTACATATAATTTCTGATATAAAACAAAAAACATCATCAAATATAACAATATCTAAGGAAATTGAAGATATTTTATTAAAATTAACATCGATATATGAAAATCGTAAACAAAAAAAATTACAAACAACATCGGGTATTGTTGTTGTGGAAAATTTACACCATTATAAATCAACATCATCATCATCGACGGGATCATCAACATCTCCCTCAATAGACTGGAAACCAGTGATCGATTCATTTTCTGACGATGCACCAACAAAATTATTTGATCAATTATTACAAATAACATCAAATCAACAAGAGATTGTTAATTTTAACGATTATTTTAGTCAAAAACAAATGGCAACTATGCGCGAGATTATAACAAAAGCATTTCGTTCAAAATGGATTATTAAAAATTATTTTCATAATTCTGAAAATGTTGATGATGATATAAGTAAATTCTTATATAAATTATTAACTCTTTTAGATTTAAAAACTATACTGGATGATTTAGTTGGTTTAGAATTAAATACATTTTTCCATTCAACTTGGTCTATTTTAAACGGAATTAAAAATATAACAGATTTAACTACAGAACCACCATCATCAAAGACATTACCTCATCGTTTGAATATTGCTTATTGTTTATTGGAATCTGAACAAATCGATTCTTTTATACAATATACCCAAGGAATAAACCTGAAACTAATATTCTATTTATTTTTAAATTTGATGGAACAATTAAAAAACAAGAGTGCCTTATTTTTAACCTATTTAGATAAATCTGAACCAGCTGTGATTAATGTACTCAAAGATAAAGAAATGTCAGATTATTTTATTTATATTTTTTTAAAATATTATCAACAAGCCGGACTATCATGTGAATGTAGTTATCCATTAATAAATAAAGATCATAAAGAAGAAATTAATTTACATGAAATTCGACGGCGGCAGGTAAAAATCGTTTTTATTTCATTCCCATATTTATAATTTTATTTGATTGTTTAACACGAGAGCTGATCAACACTGTTTTTTTTACAGATGTTTATTACTCCATTTCAATCTTTACATGATCTTTTCCAAAGTAGACCCCTTCTACTTCAATGCACTTTTTATATCGTCTCTGCCTCTCCTTGAACACATGTTCCAGACCATTCTTTGGTCCTTGAGAATCGCCTCACTGCTTCAGAGTTCTGAAATCAAATGCCCCCAAGCTTTGCCTTTAGTGATGGGAATAAAAATCATAGGTTGCAAGATCAGGGCTATCAGGGTGGATGCGGCACACAAAGTTATGTTGAATCGAGCCACAAACTGCATCATGACTTGATTTGCGACGTGTGGTCGTGCATTGTTACGACGTATGATGAAGTCGCCACATAGTCCGGGAAAGCTCAGGTCGTTTTCTTTCGAATGTGTTTTCTCGTTGTACGTACCCAATACTCACGTGGAGTATGCTGCAGTAACAGTAGTGTGAGGGGGAACTGCTGGTAATTCTAGAGCAGTGCTCAAGAAAAGTGAGGCGATTCCCAAGACCCTGACAAAGAATGTCTACTATAAAAAGTTCATTGAAATAGGAGGGGACTACTTTGAAAAAGATCATTTAAAAAATGGAGTAATAAACATAGGTGAAAAAAAAATAGGTCTCAGTCTTTGTTGATCAGCCCCTCGTAAAATACTGAATTAAGGCGCTTCGGGAGGCAAATCTGTTAGCAAGTTTTTACCGATAAAATGGCGTTAGGGGTCTTAAAAATTAAGCCAAAAAGCACAACTACAACGTAAAACTTGCCAACAGATGGCAGGATGGTAGAGATATATTTAATCTCATGTATTTGTTTTATTTTTAGTTGTTCTTTTAATAATGAATAATTTATAAATATCATTTATAACAGCTTAAAAATATAGTCTTATAAGTGATCTGATAATTCCTGCTGTTAGACTATCTTAGCTGCCATCTTATGCAAGGGTGCTGAACTATTTGGCTGTTAATTTTTACATTTTTAGAATCAAAAAAATTACAATTTTAATAATAAATAGTTTTTTTTTTTTTGCATTTTCTTACTTTAAAATGCAGACTAAAGATTCAATCCGCCTTCCTGAAGCCCCTTAATGTAACTCCGAGAAAAAGTGGTTTGATTATATATATTGTAATTATTTTCAGCGATTAGGCAGTCTTCTTTTAAATCACCGACGGGACAAAGCAGATGAGATTTGCGCAACAATTCCTTCACTTTGGCCTAATTATATTTTACTTCAAAGGTCTGAGCCTGTAGATAAAGTCTTGGCAATTATTGTACAATTGGGTAATTGGTCTTGCATTGAGCCTTGGCTTATGCGAATGAATCTTCTAGATTGGAATAAATTACTATCTTTACAGGTGAGAGAATTCGAAAAATAAATTCATTTATTTCATTTATTTATGGAACAATTTAATTTTTAGTCTGACTGTCAACACCGATGTCTTGGCTGTCATCGTGCTCAGGCACCAGACAATTGTGGACATGTTTATGGCCTTCCTTGGTCTCAAATTGGAATCGCTCTTATTAAGCATGTTGGTTCGAAAGACGCATTGCATCTAATAACAAAATATCAAGATATCATTCCGTCAAATGAATTAAATGCCAAGTATGTGTACATTTTCTAATAATTGACTTTTTTTTTTCTTAAAGATAAATAAAAAAATTAATGAAAACATTTTTTTATTAGATTTTATCAATCTCTTCTTCTTGGGGCGCTTGTTGAAAAAAAAAGAATCAGGACTTCGAGATGTACTTCTTGATATAATTATCAAAGGCGGAAAAAATCCACTTTTTTCACATCAGGTAAATAGTCAAAAAAATATTTTTAGAAATATTTTGAGTAATGTGGCAAGAAAATTAGAGTCACTTAATTTTAATGTTCCCATATATCTATAACTATATATAAATGAAATGGGAAAAATCTATGTATGAATGTATGTATATGTTCCATAGAAATCCACAATTTTCAATGAATGAATATATTTGAAATTAAGTACACTTTAGTACATGGACCATGGAGTAACGTAGTAATAATTTGAATCTCTTAAATATTTCGAAAAATTAATTATAATCAAATTTCTTCAAAATGGGAACACAAAATCGACAAGTTGGCTCGGAAATTAGAGAGGCAGGTAGTTGCTCTGTGAAACAGCTTTCTGATTATACGACTATGCGCTGCGGGCGGGGCTACGCAGTAGTTGAAAAACGAGAGCACGCATATGACTGACCCTTTTGTACTGTGCCCAGTCGGTAGCCTCGCCTCGCTTGAATTCAAGATCCGAGCCCTCTATATATTTCATATATAGAGTAAGAGAAAGTAAAAAATAAATGCTTATTTTGAACAAAAAAACGCACATTTTTAATTGCTACTCCTAATATAATATGTAATAATATTTATAAACTATTTATTATTAAAAGATAAACGAAAATCAAACAAATACATGAGATTAAATATAGCCCTACCATCGTCTGTTGGCAAATTTTCGTATTAGTTGGGCTTTTTGACTAAATTTTTAAGACCTCTAACGCCATCTTATCAGCAAAACCTTGCGAACAGCTTTGCCTCCTGAAGCCCCTTAAGAACCATTCAAAGGCTATATTTATTTTGCTTATTTTTAAAGCCATTGGAATTTAGTTTATAATATTTTGAATTTTTATTTTTTTCATAAGTTCATTTTAATTTTAGATCATGAACGACGTTAATGATGCTCTTCAAGCGGATATCCATTTACAATTACCTAAAGAAGAGAATGATAAAGCATCCTCGACGGATAACGATCGCTCACTCGTCGGTGATGCTTGGGGAGTTCATCTTGATTTGAATGCAATGCAATGTCCAGTATGCACTTTATCTCTGGATTCTCGAGGAGCTCTTGAAGAAAGCGGCGGACTTACAATTTTCCAATGCGGCCACTCTTTTCATACATTATGTTTCAACCGAGCGAGTAAAACCATTGCTCTCAATAATGGTAATAATTCATCTAGTCACTCATGTCCACTTTGTTATCAAAGTGCTTTGGGAAATCTTTGAAAGGCTTTAAAAGCTCAGTAGTCTTCTACTGGTGCTTCATTTTTTTTTATATGTTAGTTGACGAAGTTTAACGGCTAATTGAGGTTTTTTACTTGTCTAACTTATATAACCTATAAGAAAGTTAATATTTTTATAACAAAATAAAAATATTATTATATACATTTATTTTTATAAACTTAACGAATCATTAGTAAATGTATAGAGCTTTGTTTGAAATGGTTTTTGATTTCCAAACAACGCTCTATAGATAGTAAGGAGTTGATATTCGTTTAAGAAAAAATACTTTTTCTGATAAGTTTTGTTTTATTGGGTAATTTGGCTATTCGAGCGCAGAGTCCAGAAGCAATATGCTCACTCACAACTCATCTTGTAAAACATATTTATCTTAACGAATTATTTTTTAGGAATTAATATTTTTTTAAATTCATTTTGAAAAAAATGAAATGTGGTCGTCCTTAGATTCAGGTTCTTCGTCTGAATCCCTTAAGCTTATCTGGAACTTGATTCAATTCAACGAAATTAAATTTTTTTTAGTTTTTTTTTAAAACTCCCGAAGATGGTTTAACAACCCGAAATATATTCAGTATTTAAATTTGTGTTATTACATTTATACCACCCACATGAAACTCACATAAATACAACCTTAATTAATAATATTTTTTGTTCCTGCTCCTTTCTCGAAAAATTTGTTGTATGCTTCCTCAATAAGGCTGCTTGTCCTTAAGAAATAATGTAGAAATCGGGTTAAAATATTTTTATTGTTTCTGTCTACTTTTAAGTTCTGGCGCCAGCATCTTCTTCTTAAGCCAAACTCTCGAGAGAGTTATGGTTGTCAGGTGTTGCGTCAAGGCTTTCCTTATTGTTATTTCTGGTGATGGGACTTAAGAACACTTTCGACGGGAATCGACTTATAAGCCATTTCTATGCTCTCTAATTAAATAATTAGTTCTTGTTATCCAGGGAATAAGTAACATAACGCAATCACCAAAAGCGAATTGAAGAGGATGATCTCGGTTTTCCGCGTTATGTTGACGTTGTTCCATATTTTATCAACTGTCATCGCCAATCTTTCTAGTTGAATGTTACATCTAATCTCAGGCATACTCCTTTATTGTTCTCAGAATATTCTCGACTAAATATAAATCTGAACATTTGAACGAATGTGAATGTAGGATAATATTTAAATAGAGAATTTGGAATCAGACACTTTTGATTGGAACCTTAATAATAGCTAATTTCTTGCTAGGGTTTAGAGAATGAAGTAAAATAGATTTAATATCTTATAAGAGCGGAATTCCAAAGAAAATTGAAATTTACGAATTTTATAAACTAATAGCTTTATTATTGTAATTAAATTATTTACAAACAAAAATGCCCATCGACTCTCTTCATTTTTGCCTTTTTTCTATGGACGACCCTCATCCTACTTTTTTTTAATTGTAGTTTTTTGGCCTTTAATTTAATTTCTTTATTTATTTTTTGAGAGCAATAATAATTAGTAAAAAAAAAAAAACTAATTAGACCGTCAACTTCCGTCATTATTACTTATATATAAATATTTTTATTAGAATATTTATTTTTTATTTATTATTAAATTTTGAAATATATCATATTTATATAATAAATAATTATCTATTATATTTAATTAATTATATATTTACCATATATATTATATATATTATTTTGGAATTGTGCTTAATCTCTGAAATTTTTGTTGCAACACTTTAAATCGGGAATTTGTAAAAATACTTGCTCTCCGTTGCCTTGTCGAAAGCATTTTGAGCAAATAAATTGCTATCTCCTTTTCTTCATGTTGTCTTCCAACATTCAAAATTTCGAAAACATTTTTGATTACGAAATATCAGATTTAAAAATCTGTTTCTGCGTGCAATAGTGAAAAACAGATGAATTGTAATAAATTCTAGGATACTATTATTTTCATTTATTTCATACCCTCCGGTCAAAATATTAAAGATAATTTACGACAAAAAAGATAAAAGATAACATAAATATAAACTTCTTAAAAGAATTGTTGAAAATTTCAAAATAATATATTATTCTTCAAGTAATCTCTCTTTGCTTTTTTTATATATAAATGCTTTTTTATATGTCCATTTTTTTACTTCAATCTTTTTAATTGATGTGTTTAATAATATTACTTGTCATACTTTTACTCAAAAATAGCCTTTTAATAAAGTATATAAGTTATCGGCAATGTATGAAACGGCGACATTCTTTAGAATATCTAGGCCTATTATAGAATGCCTGGTGTTTTTAGGCTTACATTAGTAAGAAATTTGAAAATTACAGTATTATATATTTTTACTTTACCTAGGTATTGTATATAATATAATTAACCATTCTATAGAATAAGATAAGTTCTTTAGGTGAAGTATGAAAAATAATTTTTTAATATAAAACAGAACTGACCAGACCTAAAGTTGCGGGCGACCCGCCTCCGGCGGCTTTGTAATTTCATATTTTGCCGCTTTGTAGGATGGAAGAGAGCAAGTACGGGTGCAGCAAATAAAGAGAGCCTTTTGGATGCCAAATGCCGAAAAGGAGACCTTTCGGACAAGATTTTATTTGTCCATCCTCAGTCCTTGTAGGCTTATAATTTAATTAGACACAAAGTTGGCTTTGTTGTTGCGGCACAAATTTGTGCACATGTATATTTCTATTAGATAATAGACTCTCACGTAGAATTACACAAATATACATGTGCACAGACTCTGTGCCGCGACAACAATGACAACTTTGTGCCTAATTAAATTATAAGCCTACAAGGACCAGTGGCGGATCCAGAGGTGTTTCTCGGGGAGGGTAATCTGGAGTGACTGGTCGCACAGCACACATTTTTTTTCTTAATTTCGGTAATTTAAAGGCGCATTCTATACTTGTTTGCCAGAATATAAATACAAATCAAATTTTTAAGAATAATTTTTCAAATTTTACATTAAAAATAATTTTTTTTTTTTTTTTCAAAAAAAAGTATTTTTTTGCAAATCTCAAGTGGGGTAATTACCCCTTTACCCTCCCCCTTTGTATCCGCCCTTGACAAGGACTGAGGATGGACAAATAAAATTTTGTCCGAAAGGTCTCCTTTTCGGCATTTGGCATCCAAAGGCTCTATTATATGCTGCACCCGTACTTGCTCTCTTCCATCCCATAATATCAACAGCAACTTCTCTTCAGCTTATTCTATAGAAATGCGAAATGTTTAATTGTTTCATACATTGCCGGCCAGTATTCGGCATTCAATAGAATCAAACTTTGTAACATTCATCATTTCTATCAACTCAGAATATTTTTCCGAATTTGAAAATTTCTTAATGAATAATTTTATAGAGAAATTGGGTCTGAGTATTGTTAAAAATACTTTTTTTCTTGCCACATCGTAATTTTTTTTATATTCCGTAGATAGGATACCTCAATGCAATAAAAATGGAAGGGTCAATGGGATTTCAAGGTGAGTCAGGTTCAAATTTACCTTGACCCCCGGAAAAAATAAATAAATTTCTTCGTATTTATTTATACTCGTATACTCAACAGTAAATTTCCCTCCAATATTAACATTTCTTCTCTCCGCTTATTTATTAATAATGCTTCAAGTATAAGGTTTTAAACCATCTTTAACTGTTGTTGGAACAAAAAATATATACCGGCAAAAATATTATTTACCATTATATTCGAAAAGATATTTTAATATATATTTGATACATTGGTAGACAAATGGAACTATTTTATCTTTTCAGACTATCATTTTAAAAATGATAAGAAGTCATTGGCAGACGATTTTATTAAGAAACTCACTGCTTTCTCCTCGCAGAATTATATCTCGATAAAATCTCTTACTAATTCATCATATGGTTCAATGATGCTATTGAATTTTCACTTTTTCAACATATTATTATTATTATTAATCAGGATCCGAAGGAACTTTGAAGCCAGGAAATTAAATAAAAAATCTTTTATTTC
>JAKCPI010029087.1:0-11439 GCA_023213315.1 Euborellia annulipes | reverse complement strand
TTATATATAGATTTTTATAAAAACATTGAAATAATCACAAGAAGAAAACGCCGGGGTGGGACTTAATATTGTCCCTCACTGTACCATCATGGTTAAAAATCAATTCAACAAACATGTAAACACTTGCGGTGATGATGGTATCTAAGTTCATGGGGATGATTGTATATGTTGCTAACTTCGTGCATATAAATGGCTATTAACTTCCACCCCCTTAGAGGTTAGTTCGCTTGAATCGAAAACAAGTGTACAGTACTTGAAAACCAGAGGAGTTGAGGCACAAATACTCTTTGGTACGAAGGAGAAAAAGTTAAAAAAAAAAAATAATAACCACGTTTCTTTGGAACATTTAAGTTTATTCAAAAAGAAATCCTAGTAATGTTTGATGATCTTATCGAAACGTCACTTGTATAAATGACGTAATTCCTTCCGGTCGTCAATTACCATCTACTCCGTACAGTACCTGTCGAATCAACCCAGGCCGATGCGAATATTTTTGCCTTGTTCATTGAATAGTTTAAAAGCTTCATTAAAAATTGATTTAATCATCCAATTAGTATAAACAAATATAACAGGCTAATATTTATAGACTTTCTTTTTTAATAAAATGCCAAAAAAAAAAAAAAGAAAAAAAAAAAAAATTGCTGACAGCTGTCAAATGTTCGTTCATCTCTCAAAGCACACGCAGCGCTATTTTTATGCAAATTTAAAAAAATAAAAAAAGGTTCCATTCACAATTAAAGAACAAAAAAATATTGTTGAAAGATATACATAGTCTATAACTCTAAATCAAAAGTGATAAATGACAACGAAATTTGTTATTAATAATAATAACGACGTCAGCGCCATTTACACGCATTCCCATGAAGTCGGACACAATCATCAAAGCAAGTGTTAACAGAAAAAGCATGACCCGGGCTTGGTGTAGGGGTTAGTGTGCTAATCTTGTATACCAAGGGTCGCGGGTTCGGATCCCAGGCTTATTTATGCCATTTGAATACCAAATGTAGATGGCGCTGACGTCGGTGTATATAAAATGCACGTAACGGTTAATTTACTTGAGTCTGAGCAAGTGTACCGTACTTGAAAACGACTGCAGAATAAGGAGTTGAAACGTTTATATTTTTTAATAAATAATTAATACAAAATGTGGTCTATTAAAGTTATCAATGAAATAAACACATTGAAAAAAAAATCCCATAAAAATCAGTCAAGTGGTTCCTGAATAAATGCATTATAAAGGAAAAATTAAAATTAAATCTCACAATTAAAATTCTATTATTAATCATATATTAAATGTTAATTTATATAATTTTACTATATTGTAAGTATAAAAACAGATTTAATTTAAATTTAAATTTATAATTTTTTTTTTCCTTGCGATTACGCAAAGAATTTTCTAGTTCGAATTGAAATGTCGATCAATAAACGTCTTTTTAGATTAAGATATTTTAATTAAGATTTAAAAAAAAAAAAAATAGCAACTAAAAATTATTAATATTAAAAAGCTAGATGTACGTGACTTTAATAATTTGGAGTTATTTCGCAAAGAATTTATAATTAAAAAAATATCGTCGCTCTTTAAGGGGGTTGGTGATGCGATGGCTACATCAGACTTTCCGCTTGCTATTAATATTAGAGATATAATATAAACGGGAGACATTTTTGTTTTGTTCTTAATTGAAAATATTTTGCGAACAAAAATTTCATCTTTATTATTAAGGGGGGGGGGGGGGTGAACCCTTGGAGCCCCTCCAACTGGCTTGGGCCCGCCCGTGGCGGTCCTTCGCCTTTTTTTAATTAAGTGCCGCAATTTTTTATTCAACTCATTTCAGGCAATTAATAATAAACATAGCTTTCTTATTAATGATCCCACTCTCTTATCTTAAAGGGTTCTTCTATATATATAATATGTCTGTCCATCTGTCTGTCTGTCTTTATCCATTCCGAGCCTCATCCCCGATCACTCTAAGGAAAAAATTAATTAAGCTTATATAACAATTAATTAAAACAAATAATTAAACTTATATAACAATTTTTAATTATTTTTCATTTGAGAGATTTAAATATTATAATTAATTTTAATTGGTTTTACTTTTTCATTTGGCTTTAAGTTTTCATAAGGCAAGACAAAACTCAATGCTTTCCAATGGGCAAATTCTGAATTTTTTTTTAATTTTTTGCGCTTTGTCTTTTAAGAATTTAGAGTCCTGATTATTTTTACTGGACGCTATATAAGACTGCAAAATTAAGGGAAATTGGTCAAAAAGTGTGTGACAGACGGACAGACTCCGCTATTATATATATATTAAAAAAAAAGAAAAAAAGATGGTTCAGTTCGCGTTCGATGATGTCACGGGTAAAATTCCTATCGCCTTTCTTCAGTTGGGTTTTATTATCGACATTTATTATTAAACTAGGAATCGATTTTCATGGAAATACACGTTTTTCTGACCCTTTAAAATATGCTCTGTATGAACAATATATTTCAAGAACCTAGCACAAGAGGCGAGTACTCTACCACTGTTAATTTTTTTTTTTTTTGAATTTTAACAGGCTCCTAAAAACAAGATTAAAAAAAACCTTCTGTAAGTTCCTGAGGAAGACCGAAATATTCAAAATATAAATATATTATGCGACGTTAAACTGGGCTTATTCAGTTTAACTTGGTGTTAATTCAGTGGTATTTAAGTGGTAGAATATCTGCTTCGCTTGTTCAAGTGGATAATAATTAGAAATATTTAATTAGGAGAAATGAAATAGGACCACTTACACATCAAAATTAAATGAGGCCAGTAGCCTTATGTCTTACAATTATTTTGCAAAGCTGGACGCACACAGGTCCAGTCATTTCTCCGCAGACAGAAATACGGTACAGTGCGAGTCAATGAAAATATAACACTTTGTTCTTCTTAAGACACTGTACTTGATTAAACATTTAATAGGAAATATACATTTCTATGTAAATTTAACAGAAATCCATATAATTTTAATAAATAATTACAATTTAAATAAAATAAAAACAAAAATATGGAAAATTTTTTGATTAACGCCAAATTTCTAAAATTTTAAAATAATCTTTCCATTTCAGTTTTTCTCAGTCTATTTTATTGGAAATTCTTATAAAAACAAAATTTTGAATTAATATCCAACAAAACATATTGAGATTATGTTGATTTGTCCGTCAAATTGAAAATCGACATATTTTTCTTTATTTTATTTAAATTGATTTGTATTTGTGTTAAATTTACTAAGAAATGTTTAAGATATTTCATATTAAATGTTTCATAAATTAGAGTATCATTAAGGTAGATTAGAAGACAGGTCAGAAGACACGAAATGTTACGTTTTTTTGTTTTATGACACGCAATGTATTTTGTTACATACTGGATACGAATTGATCTCAGACGTCTTTTTACGTCTCAGACAAATTTCCTCGTCTTGGACTCGACGATCAGAAACAGACAGGGCAGAAACGTACTAATCAACATGACAAGATATTTCGTCTGTCAAAGGGGTGTTAAACAATCCTTTAAGTTATTTTCTTCTTATATGTTATAATATTATTTTTTTTTTATTATAAACTTTATTTATATATTTTTAGCTTCGTTATTGATTTTATTTATTTTTTTTAAACCCCCTGTTGAAAACTTTATACGAACAATTAAATATTTATAAAGAATCTGTTGGATTAGAATCTTTTTTTGTTTATTTTTTAACGGAATTTCGTCTCTTTATTCCATGTCAAGTGAATTTGCCTCTCTGGGGATAAAAAGTGTCAGTTGAGATGAATCACATTTTGCTACGAGTATAAAAAAAAATCATCTCTTATTAATACATACTTTTTTTTTATATTTTAAAGAACGAAAATGAAGTAAAAAAAAAAATAACTAGGATCTCCCGAAGGAAGAGGAAAAGTGCCTTGTTCTTTAAATAATTACACTAGTCGACAAAAATGAACTTTTTTTTCTTTCACAAAAATAAAGATATGAAATTCTAGAAGTATTTTTCATGCTGAATTCAAATATCATTTCAGTTTTGCCCCATCAGGCACAGATTTAGAGATATAGAGAAAAATAGATTTTAATAGAAAATGTGCTCTAAAACGGCTTTTATTTAGAATGTTCAAATTATTTTTAACGCGACACCCCGTGAAAATATGCATATATTTATAATACATATAAATTTAAGTTTCAGCCCAATCGGAGGTCATTTAGACGAGCCCAGGCTAAAAGTTTAGAGAAATCGAAATTTTCAAGATTTTTTTTGCTTTGGTCACCCCTAATACAATTTTAGATATCCCTGAATGAAAAAAACATATATGTACGATATTCTATAGTTCTTTGGCTTTCTAAAAATCATTCATTCGTAAAAATCTGACAATTATTAACAAAATTATTAACAAAAACGTCATCAAAGAAAAAACACAAGTACACTTACTGGTCGAATATAATGAACTTCTTTTTTCTTTTACAAGTATAAAGAAAGATATAAGAATCTAGAAATATTTTTTTTTAATAATATTTAATAAAGTTAGTGCCCGTGACCCGATTTTCTGAGAGGATATATTAGCTTCTCGTAGATAGGGTTCGCTTTTTAATTCAATTGAAGTCCATTTTTTTCGACCAGTGAGTGTACTTGTGTTTTTTTTTGGTGACGTTTTTGTTTATAATTTCGTTAATAAATATTAGATTTTATATGAATGAATGATTTTTAGAAAGCCAAAGAACTATAGAATATCGTACATATATGTTTTTTGCATTCAGGGATCTCTAAAATTGTATTAGGGGTGACCAAAGCAAAAAAAATCTTGAAAATTTCGATTTTTCTAAACTTTAAGCCGTTTGTGGCACGTCTAAATGACCTCCGATTGGGCTGAAACTTAAAATTTATATGTATTATAAATATATGCATATTTTCACGGGGTGTCGCGTTAAAAATAATTTGAACATTCTAAATAAATGCCGTTTTAGAGCACATTTTCTATTAAAATCTACTTTTCTCTATATCTCTAAAACTGTGCCTGATGGAAAAATTCTAACTACATATCTGAATTCAGAATGAAAAAATGCACTAGATTCACTAATCTATTTCTTGTGAAATAAACCTTGTCGACTAGTGTAATTCATCAGCATTTGGAGAGAATATTTTGTCATTTTTTTTCCTTTCCAAAAATCAAGACATTCATAAACATAAATATCTTCCCTCATCTGGGAGAAATCCTAATTCAAAAGTTTATAGAAATATCCTGAAATCTTTAAGGAGGATACTAAACACTTTGTATAAAAGGAAATCATTCAATTGCAAAATAATCCCTTAAAAGGAAAGATTTGTTGGACCTCGAAACGTCAAAATTGAATTTGCCATATCGTTGAATTCAAAAAGGAGAATCTATTCAGTGTGATTTGTGCATCGAAATATAGATGGCTGATAATTGGAACAAAGCTCTGATTACTTATTCAGTAAGCTTGGTTAATTAATCGACTTGGCCAAGCAGCTAGCACCATTCCCTAGGGACTCTATTCTGTTTATTTCCAGGCCAACAACTATAGCGAGAAGGACTCGTTCCATTCCACTCCCATCATCAAATTCCCATTTATTATATTAACTAGCCGACCCGCCTGCTGCGGACCCTCGCCTTTCTTATGAAAATTATGAAAAATTATTACGTATTCCAATTCAGTGCCTGCTTGAGGATTTGTTTACATTCATAGAATACACAACTGCAAAGAATACTTAAATATTTCTCTAAACATTTCCTATGGGAGAAATCGGAATTAATAACTCAAAAAGTTATCAGAATTTCGGAACAAGAGTATTTTTCCGGGACTCTCCATAACGTCCTCTATAAGACCGCAAAATTTCGTTTCAAAATTCCAACGGGAAGTTGGTCAAAAAGAGCGTGACAGACGGACAGACGGACAGACGGACACTCGTTTTTTGTTTCAATGATTTATTTATATAACATTAACACTTTATACGTATTTCGACACCATATGTGTCATCATCGGAAGAATTGTGTGAAAAGTGAATTACATAAATCATTGAAATAAAAAAAACCTTGTGTATCATACTTGAATTTAATTCTTCTATCAAAGCATAATGTTTCAACTAGAGCCAACGGTTACCAGTTTAAAATTAATATTATATTCTTTTCTTTTTTTGTATATATATGCTAAAAAAATATATAGAGAGAAAGTATTGGAATAATGTCAAAAACTCAATGATGAAAATACACAAGTGGGACAAGCACAGAACACAACTTTCAATTACCGAAGGTAATGTGTTGTGTTACAGTCACGTCTTTTCTTTAATGTTTCTTTCCTTTTAAACAAAGGTGAGTATCGCAAAGTTGCCAATGAATTTATTAATAAATTTCAAAGATTCGTTCACTTTTGTCAAAATAAACACTTCTTTTTTTTTGCGTAGTGTAAACATTAATAATCATTGGACCGTTTAGGCCCACCTACCGAGATCCCTCGTCCATGAAATTTAATTAGGGAATTATTTTTAACTTGTCCGCGTGTGGTTTTTAACAAAAAAAAAAAAAAAAAAAGTTACACTATGTACGTGCATTGATTGACAAGTACACTTTATAACTTTTAAAAAATATTTTATTTTAAAATAGATTGTTTAAGGGGGTTCAGGAGCGACGTCTAAACGTACTTTAAAAAGACTAGACTATTATAAAGAATTTTTCAATGCGGTTTTTTTTTTTAATGAATTAAATTCATAAGAGATTCTTGGGACATCGAGCTATAAATTTTTTAATGACTTATTAATAAATTATCGTAATTTATTTTTTTGTTATCAAGCAAATACAAAAAAACAATCTGCCCCAATAATCTTTAATTTTTTTTTAAATTTAAAAGTGAATTTATTGTTATTATTAATCACATATAAATAAAGAAATTTTTAAAATAAGCTTAGATGATTTATTTAAAAATCAAATGTCAAATTAGTTCAGCATTCTTGCAATAGATGGCAGGCTAGTCTAACAGCCGATCTCCTAATGGCCTATATTTATATATTTGTATGCTTTTATAAAAGATACATAATATATAATAACATTTATTGTTAAAAGATCAATGAAAATCAACCAAATGCGTTAAATATTATTAGCTACCATTCTGACATCTCTTGGCAAATTTTTGAATTACTTGATTTTTTGGGCATACTTTTTATGACACACAACGCCATCTTATCGGGAAAAACATGCGTAACACCTTCGCTTCTGTTCCGCCTTAATAAAGACACATAACTTACTAATTTAACAGTGACCTTGGCTAAAAATTCTACATATACATATGCTCAAAAGCTGGGTTATCCAAGTGATGCAAGTGGCCCTAACACTTTAACATAATGTAAAATATATCACATCTCATCATTTTATTGTTAAAATAAGTTAAATAAAAATAAAAATAACAAATATATATAATAATATGATAATATGTCGTATATTTTACTATAAGAATAAAAATGAAGAGGGGTTCTGGACTACAAAAAAAAAAAAAAAAAAAAAATTAACAGAGACTCCACTAACTACCCATAGATGAAGCTACCGGCCCTTAATACTCCACCTGGGTCCACAAATATTTGAATTCTCAAAAACATTCGACAATATTTTATCATTTATTGGTTTCGTATTAAGATCACGTAGAGTGTAAACATTTCAGGAGGAGAAATTCACTTTTCTCAAATCGAAAACAAAAATAAAATTCATTGATGATTTATGTAGTGGGTAAAAAGAAAAATTTCTTTTGTTTTTTTTTCTATTTATTATTCAAGTCAGAACAAGAGCAGGATCTTTGGCTAATACATTTTTAAAAAGACTATCTATTTTATTAAAAAAGAAAAAGAAAAATGTATTTTTTTTTTTTTGGTCTTGTCTTGTCGGTTGTTTTGTCTGAGGAAATATTGGGGATAACCTTTGATGGTGGCTGAGACATTTCGAATGCATATTTAATATTTCGATTCATTTTAAAGCGAAAAATTTGGTGTGACTGGTCGCACAGATGTTGTTTTTTGTGTCCACATATATTTGATTTCCGCCGATATATTAGAATTCAAAATATAAAATTTATGAATATTTATATTCTGTTACCATGGCAACCATTTCTCCTAATTTTTCCCATGAAATACAATAGTAAATTATGCTTCAAAAGATTTCAATGGCAAAATGAGAATAAATATTTGAAAGAGCATCTAAAAAAATAATTGATTTTTGAAATTTAATCAAAATTGGTTGGAACGAACTTTTAGAAAATCTCAAAAAACTGAAAAAGTTTTATTATGTAGCCAAAAATACAATTTTAAATTGAAAGTTAATGTTGGATCATACAAATAAGGAACAAGCGGATAATCAAACCAGCATTTTTTTTGTCCTCTCTCCAGTCAGTTGAATTTTTGTTATAACAAAAGAATTAATCTCACAATCAGTAACGAGCCTGATTTTAATAAAAGAATAAAAAATTTTAGCGTATATTAAACGAAGCACTGCTAAAAAAGCATTGCAGTGCAGGCAGGATCTGGCTATGTTTTCTGCCAAGACACACACCTAATTTCGACAATAATTTTTTGCCCGCCACTCAAACAACTTTTTTGCATGGAATCTGGCTGATTTTTCTGACAATAACCTACTTGCCAGAATCTGGCCACCAGTTTCTGGCGATATTCCCAGTTTAGGTTAATTTCCTTCCCGGATTGTTTCTGGTTCCTCTTGCAGGATTCTTCCCAGCAGATTCTGGCCAGCAGAATATAATATCTGGTCGGTATCTGGCCAGAAATTTGCCTTTTTACTTTCTCTTACCTATGTATATATGTAATATGTATATAGAGAGAAAGTATTGGATTCATGTCAAAAAATTCGATGTCGAGATTTTTGATGGATCTTCACACGTTTAGGTCCCCTGAATCCAAAAACTGGTTTTAGGCATGGTCTGTGTGTGTGTGTGTGTGTGTGTGTGTGTGTGTGTGTGTGTGTGTGTGTGTGTGTGTGTGTGTGTGTGTGTGTGTGTGTGTGTGTGTGTGTGTGTGTGTGTGTGTGTGTGTGTGTGTGTGTGGGTGGGTGTGTGGGTGTGTGGGTGTGTGTGTTCCAATTTTAAGCATGAAGGAATTGAGCTAGGAGGTTGAAATTTTATAGTAAAGTTAAGCACCCCCCGGACCGGAAAAATAAGCTTTTAATCGAAATCGGCCAAAATTGCTAGTACTTTACTGATATACTTTTTCAGTTTTTTTTCGATTTTCTCAAAATTTGCCCCAACGATTTTTTTAAAATTCAAAAATCAATCATTTTTTAGATGCTCTTTCAAATGTATATTCTCTGTTTGCGATTGAAAATCTTCTGAAGAACCACTTTTTACTCTTGTATTTTTATAGGGAAGATAGGAGAAATGGTTGCCATGGTAACAAAATATAAATATTTTCCCATACTTATAAATTTTACATCTGAATTCATGTTCCATACTGTCGGGAACTAAGTCCATGTCGACACAAAAAATCTGGTGTGACAAGCACAGAACACAACTTTCGATTACCGAAGGTAAGAGAAAGTTGTGTGCTGTGCGCCAGTCCACACCAGATTTTCCTCTCTCAGATTCTGTTTTGGGATTTCCGAAACCAAATTTAAGGCCATAATCCCTGACACCATCTAAAAAGTATTACAGTGCAGGATTTCTCATAGTTTTCAACCTATTTTTGACAATATTTTCTTACCCGCACAGGTTCTGGCAAGTTTTCCGCGCAAAGTCTGTTTACCAAAATCTGGCCATTATTTTCATCAATATTTTTGTTTGTCTTTCTTTCCTGCCCTAGTATACAATGTATATTTCTGCCAAGATTCATCCAACGACTTTTGGCCAGTAAAATATAATTTCTGCCCGTGATCTGGCTAGAGCGTCGCCATTTCCTGACCAGAATCTGTTTTGGTGTTTCTGGGCAGAAAATATAGCAGAATCCTTATCAGACAGAAAACGAGCTTCTATTTTTACCATGAAGAAATTTGATATTATAATAAAAACAAACAAAATCATCCTTATTAGAATATTTCTCCAAAGTTACTTGTTGGGCGCTCTTTGTGAGGAACGAAGGTGTGTGTGTGTGTGTGTGTGATCGTCTTCTATTTATGCATATAGACTAGAAGTAAAGTATAAAAGTTTGAAATTTATTTTCCAACTCTATTAAATCAAATTTTAACTGTCAGCAAGAAAGCTTCGAATTTACTCTCTTGGGAAGTTTACAATCAACCTAATGAAGGCAATTAACTTCGAGCGCGATTTGGGCAATAAAATTTTAGAGAAATTATCACACAATCCATCTATCAATTGAAAAGAGTGTTTTTGAAACAGCAATACATATTATGTACTATGCATATCTCATGTTCATTTATTATAGTTTTTAATTGCAGAGATGTCTCATTTTGTTTCACCAATTTCATACTTTCAATTTCGAAATAGAATTAAGGACATTCCAGGAGCCCAAATCCCCAAATGGGAGAGGCTCGAGAATTTCATGAAAATCCAGAAATGCAAGGCGTTATTTCTCTCTCTATAAAAATTAACTATTTAAGGCAGAACAAGAGACTGAAAGTGTTACGTATATTCCAAAATAAGATGGCAGTGTGTGTCATAAAAAGTATGCTCAAAAAATCAAGTAATTCCAAAGATTTTACCATGAGATGCATCAAAGAATGAATAGCTAATATCTATTTAATACATTTGGGTGAGTTTTCATTCAAGCTTTTTAACAATAAATACTTAATAAATGTTGGTATATATTATGTATCTTTTATAAAAGCATAAAAATATAAGGCCAGATATAACCTAAAATGGGATCAGCTCTTAGACTAAGTTTTTTTTTTAAGTACTTTTAGACGTCGCTCCTAGAACACCCTTAAATTGCTAGCTTCACAAAGAAGAGGGTTCTGCATTACGCACTAACGATAGGTCAACTAACTACTCATAGATGAAGCTACAGTAGATAAGTGGATAGAACCTTGGCGGTAAGCTGCATTCCCAGCCAGCCAGCCAGGAGTGCATGTTGTCTCATGGCTGCACGATCGATGGCATGACCCTCACCCTGAGAGAGCGTGTGGTCACCACCACCACAACCAGCGACCAGCTCACCTATCCATTACTCATTTAGGACTAACAAGCTACCGCCATTTGCCCACTATACTTCCTTCTTCATAAACACCCATCAACGGATTTCTTTTTAATGAATGGATGCGCCTGGGATATTAGCATCACGCTTCGCTTTCAATTCCGTTTAGTCATATAACTAACTGGGTTCTATTTAAAAAAAAATTCTCTCTATCCGTATAAATGACAAAAATATAGAAAATTACAATTTATATAATTAATTTATAAAATAATAATTGTGAGATTTAATTTCACCTTTTCATTTCTAACGCATAAACTCCAAAACTATTTGACGAATTTTTAT